>CANXYC012986545.1:0-10510 GCA_948193065.1 Aleurites moluccanus | reverse complement strand
TAGAAATCATGTGAACTTGATCCAAAAAGATTGACCAAGTCACTTTCAATATATATATATATTTATATATTTATATGGTAATCTCATGAACAATTTATAAATTTCGGTTTTAGAATATCATAAAATTGTCAATTAATAGTTCAATAATATAATATCTAGTACACAAGAATCGTATGGTTTAGCATTATGAATATTCGGTCATATCATCTCAAAAAAAATAATAAACAAATGCAATGTTCATACTTACCTCAACTTAATTTACTCTTGAATTTCCTTTAACGATTTGCCCACAAAAATCTCCTCAATTTCCTTGATTTCCTTCTCCTGAGAAATTTTTCCAAATATTCAAAATTAGGGTTTTTCTTAATCAATAATACTCACTATGATTTATTAACATTTAACCATCTTAGAGTTTCTATTCTTAATTCCCAACATTAATTTAATTCATCTCTTAAAGAAAAATCAGCATTTAATTCGGATTTACTGTTCATGTTACTATTCATGACAGTCCATTGATTTTGATTTCTCCAATATTAATTACAATGTATAACCTTAAAATGCTTGCAATAAATTTCATACACCCATAATTAACTATTCTAACCATCAAAATTTATTAATCTAAAAGAAAATGACATTTGAAGAAAATTTACCTTATTTCTTCAAAACTGAGATTTTTGAGATATTCTACTTAAAACAGACGATTACTGCCTTAAAATAGAATAATCTAAAGATCTAATGCATTAATTTTGAGTGTTAATGCATTAGACAAGAAATGGAACTGATTTGAGAAAAGACCGAAGAAGAACGAAGAAAGAAGAAATAAAATCATGCAGAAAATCTCTACTGGACACTGGGTTAAATAGGCCACTGCCCAAAATTCCCGCTCGCCAGCTCGCCTCGCCAACCCGTCTCGGCAATGCTACCTCGCATAAGCCAGCTCGCCATTCCCAGCTCGCAATTCCCACTTCGCTAATCTGCCCCGGCAATGCCACTTCGCGTAAGACACTCCGCGAATCCCACTTCGCATAACCAATTCGCATACGCCACCTCGCATATGCTGCCTCGCCAAACTCTCCTCGCAAACTCCTCCTTGCATATGCCACCTCGACAATGCCTCTTCGCCAACTCTGCTCATGAATTGCCACTTCGCACAATCCCTCTTTGTCAAACTCTGCTCACGAACTACCACTTTGCACATTCCCTCTTCGTATAATACCTCTGCTCCACTATTTAAACTCCTAGTTGCTCTTGAGTTTGACTCTTACTCTAAGCTGGTGGATAAGGCTAGGGTAATTGAGAATATAGAGATGGAAGCTAGATCTGAAAGAGCTGAGAAGAAGAAAATTAAAATAGGCAGCCCTTTTAAACAATAAAGTGGAATGAAAAGTATGGGAGTGACTCATCAGTCAGCTTCTAGGAGTGGGTATAGAGGAACTTCAGAGAGACCACAGCAGAGTCGGACTACCCCTGAACCCACTTATCAGATGAGCCATGGTTCAGTTAGCTTTGCACCATCCAGGACTACTAGACCTTTGTGTTCTACATGTGGTAAATTTCATAATGGCCCTTATCATTATGCGTCAGGAGCATGCTTTAGGTGTGGACAACAAGGTCATTTACTCAAGAATTGTCCACAACCATCCTTTGGAGGTAGACCTCAGGCTTCTCAGACCATAGTTCAGATGAATAGGGAGAGAAGTGTTAGTCAACAGCCAGGTTCATGCCTAGACAATTTGGGAAGGACTTTAGAGGTTGGCAGAGGGTTAGGTCAGCATGTGGCTTAGGCTTCGGGGTCAATTCCTATGGGTAGAGGTAGAGGCAGAGTTTTTGCTCTAGCACAGCATGAGGCCCAGGTATTTAACATGGTTGTTACAAGTATTCTTCTTATCCAAGCTTTGAATGTTAGAGTGTTGTTTGATTTAGGAGCTATGCATTCCTTTGTGTCATCATGTTTTGCTAAGAAATTGCATGTGCCCTGTGAGATGCTTGAATCTGTGCTGAATTTTTCTACTCCTTTAGAGGAAAAGATGAAGTTCAAAACTTTTATCCTTCATGTGTGGTTAGCATAGATGGTAAGAACTTGAATGTAGATTTGATTGAATTGCCGGTGTTGGAATTTGATGTGATTTTAGGCATGGACTGGTTGTCCAACCACTATGCTACTATAGATTGCAATGGGAAGAAGTTAGTTTTCAAGCCACCTTCGGGTGAGGAGTTTGAGTTCCAAAGGGAACGGAGTGAAATACCATACAATATGATATCAGCTTTAGGCGCGAAGAGATTGATGAAGAAAGGATGCCAAGGATATTTGGCTTATGTCCAAGATACTCAAAAGTAAAAGATTTGGATCAGATTCCTGTTGTTAGTGAGTTTTCGAATGTATTTCCTGAAGAGTTACCTGGTTTGCCACCAGATAGAGAGATAGAATTTGGTATTGAGCTGCTATCTGACACAAATCCAATTTCTATTCCTCCATATTGTATGGCACCAATAGAATTGAAAGAGTTAAAGACTCAATTACAAGATTTTCTTGACAAAGGATTCATCAGACCTAGTAGTTCACCATGGGGTACACCTATACTCTTTGTGAAGAAGAAGGATGGTTCTATGAGATTATGCATAGATTACAGACAGCTCAATAAGGCAACTATCAGGAACAAGTATCCTTTATCAAGGATAGATGATATGTTTAACCAGTTGCAAGGTGCTAGTCATTTCTCCAAGATAGACAGAGGTCGGGTTATCATCAATTGAGAATTCAGAATGAGGATATATCGAAGATGACTTTTCAGACTAGATATGGACACTATGAGTTCTTAGTGTTGTCATTTGGATTGACTAATGCATCAGCCACATTCATGGACTTGATAAATAGGGTGTTCAGGCCATTTCTGGACAAGTTTGTCATTATATTCATCGATGACATCCTTGTATATTCTAAGAGCAAGGAAGAGCATGAAGAACATCTTGAGATTATATTGCAGACCTTGAGGAAGCATAAGTTGTTTGCCAAGTTCTCCAAGTGTGAGTTTTGGCTCGATAGTGTTTGTTTCCTTGGGCATGTGGTGAGTAAGGAAGGACTTAAAGTTGATCCGAAGAAAGTGGATGTAATCCTTAATTGGCCCAGACCCACAAATGTTTCTGAAGTTAGAAGTTTCTTAGGTTTGGCAGGCTACTACAGAAGGTTTGTTCATGACTTCTCCAAGATTGCAGCTCCTTTGAGTAAGCTTACCCAGAAGTAAGTTAAATTCCTATGGGCAGATGCATGTGATAAGAGTTTCCAAAGGTTAAAGATTTGTCTCACCACGGCACCTATCTTAGCTTTGCCATTTGGTGAAGGAGGATATGCGGTGTATTATGATGCATCGAGAGTAGGGCTTGGTTGTGTGCTTATGCAGCATGGTAAGGTGATAGCCTATGCTTCTAGATAGTTGAGGAAGCATGAGGTGAATTACCCTACGCATGATCTTGAGATGGCTGCAGTTGTATTTGTATTAAAGATATGGAGACATTATATGTATGGAGAGAAGTGTGAGATTTTCACAGATCATAAGATTTTGAAATATATATTTCAGTAGAAAGATCTTAACCTTAGGCAAAGAAGGTGGGTTGAATTTCTTAAGGATTATGATTGTGAAATCTTGTACCATTTAGGAAAAGCTAATGTGGTGGCGGATGCTTTGAGTAGAAAATCTTCGGGAAGTTTAGCCCATATCCAAGTTAGTATGAGATCTCTAGTGAGAGAGGTGCATAGTTTGCATGATATAGGAATTAGATTGGATCTGTTAGATATGGGTGTGCTTCTAGCTTATTTTCAAGTTAAACCAGTACTTATTAATCAGATAAGACAAATGCAAGATAAGGATCCCCAGTTGGTAAAGCTAAAGAACAATGTGAGAACAAAGAGAACTTCAGGCTTTGCCATGGTTGATGGTGTACTGAGACTGGGCAATAGATTATGTGTTCCAACTGTGGATGGATTGAAGGATGTGATTCTCAAGGAATCTCATCATTCTAGCTACAGTGTGCATCCAGGTGCAACGAAGATGTACCACAACATTAAGAGTTCTTATTGGTGGAGTGGAATGAAAAAAGATGTCATAGAATATGTAGCTAAATGTCTAACTTATCAACAAGTTAAGTTCGAGCATCAGAAACCTTTAGGACTACTTCAAAAGTTGCCATTGCCAGAATGAAAATGGGAGAGAGTGAATATGGATTTTGTGGTTGGATTGACAAGGACTTCAAAAGGCCATGATTCAATATGGGTTATTATTAATAGATTAACCAAGTCAGCTCACTTCTTGCCAATCAAGACAACTTATACGGCTTCTCAGTATGCACAGATTTATGTCGATGAGATTGTCAAACTTCATGGAGTTCCAATTTCGATTATCTCAGATAGAGGTACTCAGTTCACCTCAAGATTTTAGCAGAAATTACAAGAGTGCTTGGGTACACAGCTTGATTTCAGTACAATATTTCATCCGCAAACAGATGGGCAATCAGAGAGGACCATCCAAACTCTAGAAGACATGCTGAGGATGTGCATTCTAGACTTTGAAGAAAATTGGGATGCTCATTTACTGTTGATAGAATTTTTCTACAACAACAACTACTATTCAACAATCTAGATGTCCCCTTATGAAGCTTTGTATGGCTAGAAAGATCTCCCTTGTGTTGGGATGATGTTGGAGGAAATTACATCGAAGGACTAGAATTGATAAGATATACACCAGAAAATTTCCACTAATCCGAGAGAGGTTAAAGACATCTTTCAGTCGCCAAAAGAGTTATGCCGATCTAAAGAGAAAAGACCTTCAGTTTTCCATTGGAGATCTAGTGTTTTTAAAGATCTCACCAATGAAAAGAGTTCTACGGTTTGGAAAGAGAGGCAAGCTATCTCCATGATCCATCTGACCATTTGAGATTTTAGATAAGGTTGGAGAGGTTTCATATAGGTTAGCCTTGCTACCAAATTTAGACAGTGTGCAACCAGTATTCCATGTGTCAATGCTTCAAAAGTATGTGGCAGATTCTTCTCATATGTTGCAAACTCAAGCAGTAGATCTTCAGCAAGACTTGACTTATGAAGAGGTTCCTGTGGCAATTATTGATAAAATGATCAAAAAGTTAAAGAACAAAGAGATAGAAATGGTTAAGGTCTTATGGAAGAATCAAGTAATGGAAGAGTTCACTTGGGAAAGTGAGCAAGCTATGCGAGCTAAGTATCCCACCTATTTCCAGTTTAAGGTAAGTTCTTTAAAATTTGAGGACCAATTTATTTAAGGGAGAAAGAATATAATACCAATTAATTTTTTTTATGTATATTTGTTGAGATGATTGTGGATAGATTAATATTTTGAGAATTTCATAATCTATATTTAGGAAGGATATCATGAGTCAGTTTTCATGATCTTAAAAGAATAATTTAGAAAAATGTAAAATATAAGAGTTGTAGATTTATATCTTATCTTTAAGTCTGTAGAACTGTTTTATAAAATTTTGTGTGTGGGGGGAGATATGCTTCCTCGACCTAAACTTGTCTAGCTCGTTATTTCCTGCAGAAAGTCTGAGAAATTTTGTTTATTCTGAGAATGTTAGATGCTGAGTGAGTCAAAAGTTTAAACATGAAAAATGTTCCTTTATGTGTTTTATAGATGGTTGTAAAATTTCAAGGAGATTGGATAAGTGTAGCTCAAGAGAGATCTAAATTAATCAAACCTGCTCGGATAGTACTTGGAGAGTAAAGTCAGGGTGAAATTTAAAAATTCACCATAAATTGTGTAGATCTCCTTTTGACCTGAATTTTAGATATATTGGACCTCTAAGTGTCTATTTTATGTGACAAAAAAGAATAGAGGAGTTTGGATGTCTGTAGCTCGTTTACAAGCTAGTTTAGTGCGAGTTATCGAGGAAGGTTTTCTAGCTCGGCAGAAATAGGTAGTGCGAGCTGGCTCCTCGATTTCGAGGTGGATAGAGGCTGATCGAGCTGGATAAGTGAGATTAGCGAAGTGAGATTTGCCGAAGTGAAATTTTGGCGAAGTGAGATTAGCAAAGTGGCATTTACCGAAGTGGGATTTGGCGAAGTGGGATTTGTCGAAGTGAGATTAGCGAAGTGGGATTTGCTGAAGTGGGATTTGCCGAAGTGAGATTAACAAAGTGGGATTGTCGAAGTAGAATTTGGCGAAGTGAGACTGGCGAAGTGGGATTGTCGAAGTGGAATTTGGCGAAGTGGAGATTGGCGAGGTGAAATTTAGCGAAGTGGGATTAGCAAAGTGAGATTGGCGAAGTGGAAATTTGGCGAAGTGGGTATTAATGAGGCAGTAGCTTATTTAAAAGAGAAGTAGTAGCCATTTTTCACGATAACTTTTCCTCTTTTCTTTCTTTCTTCTTCAGTTCTTCTTTTATCTCTCTCTAATCTGTTTCATTTGTTTTCTAATGCATTAATACTCAAAATTAATGTATTAAATCATTGAATTATCACATTCAAAGGCTTCAATCATCATTTTCAAGCTCTAACCCTTTAAGAACTCATTTTTTGGGAAATAAGGTGATTTTCTCCAAACTTCATTTTCTTTTAGATTAAGATTTTTGGTAGTTAGAATAGTTATTTATGGGTTATATAGAACCTATTATGAGCATTTAAGGCTATTAATTTTGATTAATATGGAAGATACTAGAACTTATGAATTTTGATGAATAGTGTGTGAATAGTAAGTATGTTCTTAATTTTCAGATTTTCTTTAAGAGATGAATTAAATTAATGTTAGGAAACAATAATAGAGACTATAAGATGGTTAAAATTATAAGTAACCATATTATGTACTATTAATTGAGGAAACCCTAATTTTGAGTATTTAGGGAATTATCATAGGAGAAGAGAACTCAAGGAAATAGAGGAGATTATTGAATGTATAAGTAATTGAGGGAAATACAAGGATAAATTGCTTTGAAGTAAGTATGAACATTGCATATGCATATTTTTTCTTTGAAATGGATTGTTCAATCCTTCCTAATGTTCACATATATGATTCTCATGTTATGAAACATTGTATTATTAACCTATTAAATGAAATTCCCATGATGTTCTCAAACAAATGATAATTTATTCTATGTAATCACTTTATATGTTATAAATGACTTGGTCATTCTTCCTTGGACCAAGCTTATATGAAACCTATTTGTTAACTTGAATGATTTCATGTTTATATGTTGATGGTCTTGAAACCAATATGATTCTTGTGAAATTCAAGCTATGTGACCCATGATATGTATATGTATAGAACGCTCTTCCTCCATTGTGCATTTTGGGAACCTAGCTGATTGGGTTTTTATCAGTGTTCCACCTAGAGGGGACCATGAGCTTTAGACATATGTCTGGCCAAGCATATGTTTTGTGATAATGTAGCAAGGACTATTGATGCACTCTGTTGTGATAAGGTAGCAAGGCTACTAATGCACTTTGTAGTTCTGTCATATGATTTGACAGTGCTATTCGATTATGAGCACTTATGTTCTTGTAAGCATAACCTTATGATATTTTCATATCCATGTTCCTTTGGCTTGACCTTTACTTTGCATGTTCATATCTTACTGAGTTGAAAGCTCACTCCTTTTCTGTGGATTTCAGGTGATAGTGTAGCTCGAGAGAGAACTAATATAAAAGATAGAGCTTCTTGATTCATTCCTCCAAGAAGACTCTATGTAATTATTTTGATATAATCATTAGTTGGTATTATTGTATTGTATGTATGAGGAGTATACTCTAGAGCTCCGTAGTTAGATATTGAGGATGATATTATTTTGATGTCTGAATTATTACAATATGGGCTGCCCTTGTTCCTTATTGATGTGGGATGTATCTTTTGATCGGTAAGGAACAAGAGGAAATAATATGGTGATGAATGTAAATGTATGTGTAATACCCTAAGAAGCCCCATCTTGTAAGCATGAATTGATTCTCAGTTTATAGTTTAAAAGTATTGAAATGATGGAAAATAATTTTAGAGACACAGTTAGAATACAAATGAAATACTTTTTCGGAAATCGTTGGTGTTGGAAACAATGCCATGAAAATAATAGTCCGGCTAATTTAAGAATTTCTGACCCAGACTTGGGGGGATTAAATAAGTTAATTTTATCTGAAATTATGGTGAAAAAAAGAGTTGAAAAATATTTTGGAACACTGAAAATAAGAGTAATGGCAAAATTATAAATAAAGGCAACTTTGGGGGCAATTTTGAAAATTCACTGTCTGGGATCCAAAAATGATCCATAACTATTTTTAAATGATAGAACAACTTAAAATAAGGTATTTCACTCCTCACACTTGAGGTTGAATCTAAACAAAATAGACAGAATAAATTACAGAAAATTTTGGGGTCAAAAATGCAAATAAGAAAAATTTTGGGCCAAAAGTGCAATTAAATAAAGTTATGGGATCCACCCATTCTAGAACTAAGTTAGGTGGCCGGCCATTATGGTGGAAGAGATGATTTTTTGATAGAAAAATGATTAATTGACTTATTAATTAATTAAATAGGTGACAAATCACCATAACTCTAGAAAATTCCATTTTTTTTGTCTTCAATTAGTTTTAGTTTGACTTTGTAGATATAAGAAGAGAAGGGAATAGCTATTAGCAAGAGAAATGTCCAAACCATTTAAGGAGAAAAAAACAAAGAATAAGTCTTCCAACTTTTCCAAAGAAATTAACCAAAAATAGCTAGGAAAATGAAAGAAGGAAGAAGAGTGATGAAGAAAGATGGAAGAAAACTTGTATTCAAGCAATTTGATGGAGAAAAGAGAGGGCAATACAAGTAGGTAATTGAAGGTAAAGCATCCTAAAATTATTTATTTGATTTTATTTAAGAGTTCTAAGGTTTGATTTGACAAATAATAGAGGTAATTAAGTCAATAATATAAAGAATGAGTTAGGGTTTATATAGTTTTTTAATTCTATTTTAAGACAGTAAGTAATGGTTGACATTCTGAAATTTTTATGACTGAATTTAAAGATAGTTAAAACATGAAAGTTGTATATAAATGTGTTAATTAGACTTCTATAAAAGGAATTTATGAAATTCTAAGTGAGGAAAGAGTTATTGAGTAAAAACTGTGACTTGCCTGGAATTAGGGTTATGGAAAAATGCTACTGTGTTTTTATTGTACATAATGATAGAGACAGAATTAGAATATATATTCAACATTAAAATGTTCATTTATGTCTTATATATAATCTTGTAAAAGAGTTTTGCAAGTGGAATTTTGGTTCGTGAGATATTAGGTCATAAGTGTAGACTGCCTGGAATGACTATTTAACAGAATATAGGTTACAGAATTCTATTAATTTGAGGACCTTAAAATTTGAATTAGAGAAAGTGTTAAAAATTAAAAATGTTCATTTATGTGTTATATAAATTAATATGAAATGGTTTTATAATTGGAAGAATACAGAATTAATTATAGTCATAGAAACAGGGTATATCTGGGAAACAGAATTAATTGACAGAGCTACCGCTCCGACGGGTAGTGGGAAAATACTGTCGGTGATGTGTACATTGTATTACTGATGCCCTAGCTGGGAAGGGCTATGGTCCTGGCCATAGGGTCTTATCAGCCTTATGCTTACTGATACTAATACTACTGGAGACTGTATGTTCGCATATAGTCCATACTAATACTACTGGAGACTATATGTAAAATATACAGTCCATCCCTTTATCTGTCTTATCTATATGATGCGAGTATTGTTTACCTGATCATTAATTCCGAACTTATATCTTATTGCTTACCATTGATATTTTTATTACCATATACTTATATCTCATATATAATGATGTATGCATGCTCACTGAGCATTTTATACTCACCAAATTAGTGGTTTATAATTTTTACAGGGATATATTAAAGGAAGTTGATTCCAAGTCAATTTCTTTTCTGACTTGGGATGTAAAGTACATCGAGGTAGAATTGTATTTGTTAAAGGTCATTAGTAACAATTCTTAAAGCTTCATGGTACTGTTTATAATTAGATGATTGAGTATTATAATGTGTCATGACCCATTTCCGGATCGCGACGGTCCTAGGGTGTGGGAGATACCGAGGCGACTGACACCCATAGAACCCATCAATCACATCATTCCTATCACATTATTGTAGCGGAAACATAAATACCCATCATCAATCACATAACTGTATATATAACTATTCACTCATATAAACACTATTCATTCTGTCACTCTGTTAGTCATTCTGAAACTTTATATAAATACCATATTCATATCATTAATAATCTCCTTTATTCCCATACATATATGTTCATACTCTAACTATACCATACAAAACCCATGGAGCAGCTAGGATATGAACATACAAAATAATACAGTGTTCATAATATTACACTGACACAAGATCTGCAGAATCCACAGAGAGCCAAAAGAGCTGGGATATCTGCCTCCTACTCTGCACCTGAGAGGATGAGTATATATGATACTCAGTGAATCTA
>CANXYC012986385.1:0-15985 GCA_948193065.1 Aleurites moluccanus | reverse complement strand
TATACATATATATATATATATATATATATATATATATATATATATATATATATATATATATATATATATATGAACGAAACTAGTTCAATAGGTTCAGTTCAGTTCGATTCAAAATTTAATTTGGTTCAATTAATTCAGTTAGGTTCATTTTTTTTAAAAGAAAATCGAAATAAACGAACCGAACGATAATAATAATAATAATAATAATAATAATAATAATAATTTTATATTTATTTTATTTGAAAAACCAAAATAATCAAATAATCAAATTGAAATATATTGGTTTGATTTAAAAAAAAAAAATTATTCTATTTGATTTGATTCAATTCAAAATTCTGTGTGATTTTTAAAAATTATAATTTGATTTATTTAATTTTATAAAAAGTTCAATTCAATTTAAATCGAACCGATCAAAATATATATATATATATATATATATATATATATATATATATAGTTTTCTGTCATATCTCAAATAACTCTTCTCAATAATTAAAGTTATAAGAAATTATCTTATTAATTTTTTTATGATTGTATTTATCAATATTATAAATAAAGTATTATAAATCAATGTTTTTTTATTATTTTTAAACTGGTTTTTATATTATAATAAATTTGATCTATACATATAATTTATAATAATATTCAAAAATATCCAAAGATAATTTAATAAAAAAATATATAATAGTGAATGGTTTTAAAATATTTTTAAAAACACAAATTAAATAAAAAAAATATGACTAAAATTTATGTAAAGTACAGACGTACAATTAGTTATTACTAATAATTAGTTACAATAATTTAAATAAATAAACCACTATTAAATAAACTAATGTGGTTCAAGATGTACTATTTTTTATTCAGTATTCCCTAAAAAAAGTAAACTAATGATTATAAGCCATTAATTATATTATGACGTATATTCATATAAGTTACAACTGCAGCTATGACTTTTCTTTTATGTTATTTATAAATTAGTCGAAATTAGTTAACTTCACATTTTAAGCCTAATAAAAGTATCGCCCTAAACCAAACTTAAAAATGAAAAATAAAAATCATTGGATTAGATTAGAAATGCATTTCACAATTTTTTTTTTTAATGAGTACTTAAAAATGAAAGACTTAAAATTTGTTTCAATTCTCATTTAAGAAATATATTATTATTAAATTATATCTAAAAATACCAACAAGTGTTGATTCAAATGAAAATAATTTTAATCAATTAATTAAAAATTTTGAATTTGAGTCTTAAAAAAAATAAAAAATATTATTAAAAGCGTTATCTTTGGGTTTGACAGGTTTTCAATTCTACCTTTCTTGGGCCTATAAAAGAAATTGATTATATATTTAAGTTTAGGTTGAAAGAAATGAAGGAAATAAAATTGACAAATTCTTAAAGGTTAATCAAATAATAGATACAAATGGGCATGAACTTTCATATCATTAATTTCGAATCAGATATATTTAAAATTTTTTTATTTTATTTTTTTTTTTTTTTTCCATTGGTTAATTTATGTTGCTTTGTAATTCAATTCAAAACAAAGTAATTGGGTTCAGGATAGGAGAAAGAATTATTGGCCCAATATCAGGCCCATCTTAGATTTGGCCCGAAACTTATGGGTTCTTCGACTTAGACTTATTTCGTAGTGGGTACGTTGTTGTGGCGGACAGAACTCTTGCTTCTGATATATATATATAATATTAATTAGTTACCGCATGTTAAATATTAAGTAGTTCATGAACAAAAAAATATTTTAATTAATAATCAAATAAAATTTTATAAATTTTATAAAAATTAAAAATAAGTCAGTAAAAAATTTAAAATTTTAATTTACTAATTATTATTATTTATGTCAATCAATAAAATAAATTATAAATAGTTAAATAATCAGAGTAATAATTTAATAATTCAAACTTATATAATATATATTTTCACGTAAAATTTAAAATTTAATAACATTATAAAATATAAATTATGAATATTTAAATTGCTCATTAATATTAAACCATAAAAAAATTTAGTACTTATATCAGAATATTAAACAATAAATTTACTAATTATTGAAAAAAATAATTTTCCTCCAAAGTTAGTTTATTTTTATATTTGAGAAAAAATTATTAAAAGTTACTCTAATTATTAATCTAACTCCTAAGTCCCTTTAAAAAAAATTCCTTTTGCATGTATATTATAAATAAATTTAAACAAATATATATATATAATATCTAAATTAAATTAAGACATAATAATTAATTAAAATACAATTGTTAAATCTATTTGAGTTGGTTTATTAATTCTAACATAAATGAATAATGGGTCTGTTGATGCCAATGTCTTATTTTTATCTTTGTATCCATAGAGATAATTTTTAATTTATATAAGTAAACACAAAATTTAAAGAGTATTTTCAAATTTTCAATTAAGAATAACAAATTTAGAAATAAATACAATTTGTAATATAACTTGTTGTTTAATAAAAAGAAAATATAAAATTGATAAAAAAAAAGACTTATTTAAAAAAAAATCAAATATTATATATATATATATATATATTTTTGTAAAATTTCAAGTTTGTTAATAATAATAAACTATAAATTATAATTTGCCTCAAAAATAAAAAATAAAAATCTTATTAGAATGCACATAAATTTAATATATAATATATAAATATATAAAAGTAAATTATTAAAAATTAAAAAAAATATATATCATGTTGAATATAAAATATTGATATTTTAAACGAATATGGTAATTAAAAAATGAATATGAATATGAGGAAAATTATAACCTCATGAAGATATATTTATAATTATTATAATTATATTATTTATTTTTATTAGGATTTAAATTTTATTATATTAAGATACAAAATATAAGAACATAATAATTTTTAATTATATTTGTATTAGGATCTAAATTCTGAACCAACAAACATAATCTTGTTATAGTGCAAAGAGCCACCTTACATACATAGATTTTTTGGTAAAAATATAAATAAATTTCTAAATTATACTATTTTACTCGCTTAAATTTTTTTCTTTTTTATTATTTAAATAAATTTTTAAATTTTTTAGCTTAGCTCAAATAAATCAATCAAAATAAAAATTTTAAAATTTCATTCAAATTCAACCTATTTAAATCAAATTAAAAAATTTAAATACTTATTTATATTTTTATCCTTTTTTTTTTTCAATTTAACCTTACCTATTTTATTATTTTAAAAAAAAAATCATTACAACATATCTTTTGTATAGTTTAATTTAATAAATAAACAAAATTATATTTTATATTTTATTTATTTTTTTAATAATAGATAAGATCATGCATAATTTTTTCGCATCGTACTAAGTTTATATTTCTATTATAATTAAATTTTTAAATAAGAAAAAAAATCTCGTTTATAATATAATTTTAATAGTTAAATCTAAATATATAAGAAAATGGGCAAATTCATTTATCAATTAGATTAATATTTAAAATTAATTTCATCTTATTTATTATAAATATTAAATTAAATGATATTTGATAATAAAAAAATTATAAAAATTTTCATTTATTAAAATATAAAATGTATAAGAAAATGGACAAACTCATTTATCAATTTAATTAATATTTAAAATTAATTTCATCTTATTTATTATAAATATTAAATTAAATAATATTTAATAATAAAAAAAATTATAAAATCTTTCATTTATTAAAATACAAAATATAATATTTTGAATTCTTTTAAAATTTTATATAAAATATAAGATATGTACTTTAAATATATATATTTATTAAATTAAAATATAAAATATAAATTATTTATTTATTAAATTAAAATACATAAAAGATATATGTCGTACAATGAAAAATTTAGAAATAAATAAATAATAAAACATATAAAATTAAATTTTAAAAGGGTAAATATATAATTAAATCTCTAAATTTTTTAATTTAGCTCAAATAAGTTTAATTTGGATGGAAATTTAACATCTCCATTTAAATTGGACTTATTTGAGCACAATTAAAAAGTTTAGATTTTATTTCAATTAAATTAAAAATTTTAAATATTTATTTAAACTATAAAAAAAAAATTTAAATAAGCAAAATAATATAATTCATGATTTTATTTACACCTTTACTTTAGTTTTTTTTTCATTACAATTTACAAGCTAAATTCATAAAAGAATAAGTAATGAATAAAATAAAATTTAAAGATATTTAGATAGATGATTGATAATTATTAATTTAAATTAAAAAAAAAATTTCAGTTAGAATTTTTAAAAGTATTTTTTCCTATTGAGAAAAGTTGATGAAAATGTTTGGGTCAAAAATACTTTTTACAAAATAACAAAAGTATTTTTAATTTTTGTGAGTATTTGGGTTAATAAGTATTTCAAATAGCAAAATAACAAAAAAGAGCAAACACTCAAAACGTCATCGTTGTTGTGATATGAAGCAATCTCCCAAAACCTCATTCTCCCTCAATTCATTCATGATTTTTGCTAGCCTCTCACATAAACTAAATACAAAAACTAACAAATGCATAAAATATCCCACATAAAATTTATGAATTTACAATAGTATTAAGAAGTTCAATCTTTTTTTCTTAATATATAAATCCATATTGAATTGAGCAATCAAATGTAAGATTAATCAAAATCAAAAAGCATAATAAAACACAAAAATTCATCATCTTTAACAATAGATTTAATATAAATGAAAATCAATTACATCTCTATTAAAAAGAAGAGAAAAAAAAACCCAAAATCCAACATTATAAATCATAATTGCATAAACAAAAAAGGACAAAATTCACTTACAAATCCAATTCAGGTCAAAAGATTAAGTAAAACTTAGTTTAGAAAATGCAAAATCCCAAAGGATAGAGAGAGAAACTAAGACAAGGAAATAGAGAAGAAGGCAAAATTGAGAATTTGAGGAGGAGAAATTACAGTCAGAAAGAGGGAAGGTATGAAATCAATATATAAGGGAGGTTTTTTTTTTTTTTTTTATGTCTCAGAAAACAAGAAGTCCCAAATGCTGATTTCCTCGGTCGGCAATAATAACAAAATCCAGCTATTGGATTTCGCAAATTTGCTTGAGATGGATCCACAATTAGTAAGGAATAGTTAAATATTCAAATAATTTAAAAAATATAAAATATTATTTAGTTATTGAAATTTAACAAAATTAATATTTAAAATTTTATATTTTCAGAAAATATCTGTTAAATTTCTAACGTTTAATTCCATTATAATAATTAATATTTTCGTCTTGTTGATGGTTAAATATAATTAAAAAATAAAAATACACATCTTTTTTTATTAAATTTTCTTTTTATATCATTTCATTAAAATTTATCACAAACTTCTTTAATTTTTATTCATAATCAAACTCTTCGTTCTCCACACAATTTCACTAATCATAATACTCATACACAAATTTTAATTCTTTTAAGTTCAACAAATCCAAAATTTATACAATTAATTAATTTATTAATTAACAACAAAAAAAATCATAGAATAAAAAAAAAGAAAATTTATGAATGTGAGGTTTTTATAAATGAAAATTGAAAGAAATTAAAAATAAATAAAAATAAATGAAGGAAAAAATATTTTATTTTAATTTTTTTTAACAAGAAATTTGAAAAAAAAATAAAATGATCAATTATTGTAACGAAATGAAATCTCAAAAATCTAATAGTTATTTTCTAAAAATATAAGAACTCAATTATTAATTTCTTTAAATTTTAAAAATTTAATAATATTTTATTTATAAAAAAATTTTAATCAATACGTATAATATTAAACGAAAATTATATTTTTTAATTGAATATCACGCTTCTATTATTTACTGTTAAAAACTGAACAAGGCTCCTCTGTCTAACTAGGTAATCGCTTTGTGCGTGTGGTGTATTAAGACCCGAAGTTCGAGAGCCGTAGTCGTAGGGTAGAGAGCTCAACAGTGACCACTGACAATAATAAAACATGAAAACAAAAAACCTCAACACTTGTTCTCTGTCTCCATCCACAAAGCCCACCACGTTTTTTCATTTTGTTTTTGGCTTCGATTTCAACAACAATGGCCGTTAATCCAACGACTCACTGTACGTCTCCACTGAGTCGGTCTATTATACCTCCTCGGTCACCACCTCTCGCCTTCTTCAATCGGTCATCATCTCGACCCGCTTTCTTACCCGAAGCTCCTTCTCCTAGGATCGTCTCGGTTCGCTCCCAATTACCTAATTCGGATGGGTTCGGCCACATGAGATCTGTGGTGGACTCTGAATCTTTGATTGGATCTTCCAGTGCGTCCCCATCATCTGCAATTGATTTCCTCACATTGTGCCATCGCTTGAAGGTAAATAATGAAAAATGCTTGTTTGATTCTGTTTATTGGATGGAAAAAAAATGAAATTCTAACCTCTAACCTCTATCTCTCCAAAAGACCACAAAAAGGAAAGGATGGGTCAATCATGGGATAAAGGGTCCCGAATCAATTGCTGATCATATGTACCGCATGGCTTTGATGGCTCTTATTGCTGGTGATCTTCCTGGTGTTAACAGAGAAAGGTTAGATTTTTCTTATCATGTAAATGCCCATTGCTCTTCTAATTCTTTTATGGGCTTGCTTATTGAATATCTTTGGCCTCATTGAAAAACAGGTGTATAAAGATTGCAATTGTGCATGACATTGCTGAAGGTATTATTTTGACTTCTTGTAGTTTCCTAATGTGATTGTAGTGATATTATTCATTTTGTAATTTGTTGAGATGAAATAAATACAAGTTTCAAAATATAGGCTTATGGGTATTGACGTCAACATGGTAAAGTTGCCTTTTTCTAAAGCATACAACTCAAATTCTTCTTGAATCACTTTGATTATGGCACCATGAAAATATCACATACAAGAGTGTAAAAGAACAGACTAAATATTAGGGAGACTCAATTCCACTAATGAGTGAATATTTGTGTTTTAGGAGCAAGTTAAATGTGTTCTTTTGCTTGTTAGTTGATGCCAATCAGGCCTAAGAAGGCATCAGTTAGAGAGAAATTGAAGTAAATGCTCCAAGAACCACACTACATATCTAAGCTTACACGTAACATTATCAGAGAGCTAGGGGATGTAGATTCTCCATGTTTATGAATGTTCCTGTTACTGCAGAAATATGTTTTGTTTATTCTATATACATTTTAGAGAGAGATGAGAGCTTGGGGGGGTGGAGTGGGGGGTTTTGGTGGTACTCAACAACAAAACCATTACAGACTGACGATTCTATGTCAACTTTGTCTTCTTTTTTTTTTCTTTTTCTATGTACATTTCAACTTTTTTCCCCTCTGTAAATATACACACATTTTGTTGGGGTTTTGAAGTTTCGGTTGGGGTTTGAACTTTGATAGCTATTGTTGGAGATATAACACCATCTGATGGCGTGCCTAAACAAGAAAAGAGCAGACGGGAGCAAGCAGCTCTAAATGAAATGTGTGAACTTCTTGGTGGAGGAATGAGGGGTACTTACTAATCCTTATTATCATGGCAATTTTAGATTGCTGATCAATTTCATCTTTCAATTCTGTGTTATTGATTATTATCTACTTCCAGCTGAAGAGATCAAAGAACTATGGGCAGAATATGAAAACAATGCATCCTTAGAGGCCAACCTTGTGAAAGATTTTGACAAAGTATGTATTTATTGTGCATTCATATAAATCTCAATTTATAGGTTAGAGAAATGTGTACGGTTCAAAAATTTCTTCCAGTTGAGATTCTGTTATTGTGATGTGCAGTAAAATTTGTCTTGATATAGGATGGTCTCAAAGCAAAATGCTTTGTTTACCATGATTTCTGTATCCATTTGGGACTTGTTGATGGCCCAGTTTCCAGAAGGTGTAGGTGTTAGTTTATGTTGATCATTATGCATTTAGTTTATGGTGATCGTTATGCATGAAGCAGAAGGGTTATTAGAAAAGCCAAAAAAAAAACTGCAAAATAGCATGTCTTTTGCCAGACTGCCTATCAACATTTAAATCTAACTCCTGCTTTTCCCCTTCTCTTTCTTTTTGATATATGCATGACAGCCATGATCACATACTGGACGTGTCTTGTTTTATTTTTGCATTTGATTTTCTATTTGTATCCTTTACTGTGTTCTATCCCTTATTAATATAAGATTTTGTTGTCTTGTGATCAGGTTGAGATGATTTTGCAAGCGTTGGAATATGAAATGGGTAAGATTTCAGATGAATTTATCTGCTTTATATGTCTGTGAGCTATATTCTCCTCTTTTGGTATTGTCTTGTTTTCGCAGAGCATGGAAAGGTGTTGGATGAGTTTTTCCTTTCAACAGCTGGTAAGATCTACATTTGTTTAATCCGAAGCAGAGTACAACCAAAACTGATTCTGTGATCTTCCTTTATCAATAAAATCTACTTGTTCATATTTTAGAACATTTCTTCTGTAGGAAAATTTCAGACTGAAATAGGAAAGAGTTGGGCAGCTGAGATTATTTTAAGAAGAAACTCCAGATTGGCCAGCAAGCTACACTGATCTACTGGTTCACCGATAGTTTACATCCTTCTGTCCATCGAGTCACTTTGCTACTTGAAGACTTCCAATGTTGGTCCTTTACCGTGGAATGGTTAACCAAATGTGGAAGCATCCAGTGTTTTATCATAGGCACTTAACAGCCAAAGTTCAAATTTTAGAAATTGTCTGTAACCACTAACAAGTACAACACCAATGGTGCTAGCGCAGTTTGTTAATGGTAATTTGTGTCTGGAAATTGTAATAACCAGTAACAGATAGTATTTTTGGAATACATAGACTGGTGCTTCTCTGCCATATCAGGGCAGCTATGAGCACTTTTTTTAGTTTATGCATCTATTTACGCAAGTGTGTTTATAACAAATGTGGCAATTTGAGCTACATTTCTAGATTAATTCTCAGAAAATTAGTTAAGATGCTTTCAATTCAACTGTTATTAAATTTACAAATATCATGTGCTATAAAAAAATTTATAAATCAATTTTGAATTTTCATTGAATGTTTTTACTAGCTTATTGATCAAAGTATGAAGTTCAAGTTAAAACAAAAAGAAAAGTCTTTATTCTTTTTTGAGTTATTTAGTTTCGGTTTCTTTGACCATATTACGAAGATAATCTTAGTACATTTTATAATACAATCAACTCATAATATCATCTTATTGCAATAAACAAACAAACTAACAGATCCCAACTATGTTCTTACGCTTGCATGGTTTGCTTTAATTCGTATTACGGACTCTAGGAGTGTGGTATTATGTTAGTGTAAAATTCTCTTAACTTGCCCTCAGCTCGGATGGTTTCTTGAGGCTTCAGAGTGCTTGAACCTGGACATAATCCTTCAGCTATTCAGTAAACTTCAGGCCCAAAACATTATATTTTACGTACTACGGCTAATCAGTAGTCATTGTGGGAGCAGGATTCTGTTGATCATCTGGAGGCCTTGTATTGCCTGGTGTCGTATCCTATCCTCCGTCCCCTTTGATGATTAACTACTAACTTACAAGTTATAACTAACCCTTGGACATCTACTTAACAATTTCAGTTCCGTCACATTAAACTAAAGATTCTGTATTTAAAAAGTTCTGTTCATGTTTCTTTCTTCTCTCTCCCTCTCCTAATTGCATGCCTGAAAATACGAGTGATGTTATAAGTTTTATAAATATTCTTTATCTTTTCGTTAAATTTAACTGTCATGGAGTTTAAATTTTAAATTTTAATATCACTTAATGAAAAATTTATTAATATAAATGAAATCCATCAAATTTTATAAAATTTATTTATAAATTTTTAATTTTATATTTATTTTAAATTTAAATTTATTTAAAATTTTAAATAATTAAATTCATAAAATTAGAAATTATAAAACAAAATCATATCAAAATATTTGATATTTCTAAATGAATTCCATAATTTTAAACCAATAAATTTTAGAAAACTAAAATATACTTGTTAACTTTAATATTTTACTCATTTTATAAATTGATTATTTTAAATTCTTTTTAAAAATAACTCTCTTTTCCATTTTTTTTTTTATTTTTAAGAACATATTTATTTTTTAATTTTTATTAAATATTTACTTAATTATTTTTATTTTTTATTTATTTTCATATTAAAATTTATTTTATTTTTTATTTTAAAATTATAATAATTTGTTAATTTTTTAATCCTTACTTCAGAAAATATAAATTATAAATATTTTAAAACGATATTTTTTTTCCAATCATATTTAATTAGTGGTAGCGGATAATGTTAAATTTTCAGTTTTATAATTTATTCATTCTAATCACTATAAAAGTTAAGTCCATTTAATATAGATCTGAAAAAAATTAATTATCTAATTATTTTAATTACTTTTATTTTTTAATTTAACTATAACTCAAAATTTTGACTTCAATCTCATAATTTTTTAAGTATAAGTTAAATATTGTGATTAAATAATTTTTAATAAATTGTATTTAAAATATTTAAATTAAAAATAAATTATTTAATTATATTTTAATTATTTTTAATTTAACTACAATTCAAAATTTCAACTCTAAATCTTATAATTTTTAAATATTAGTTTGAAATTGTAGTTGAATAATTTTTAACAAATTGTATTTATAATATTTACAATTTAATATCATAATTTTAAAAAATTATATTTTTTAATTTGTTTAAATTATAATTTACTAAAAGTTAGGATCAGTCTTAATCGAATTAAAATTTTAGGCGAAATTACAATGGAATTATTTTTCTTAAATAATAATAGAGACGAGCCCACAAATATATATATATATATATTGGTCTACATTTAAATGTTAGTATATTATAATAAAATGTGCAATTAGACTTTTCAAATTTATTTTATTTAATTAAATATATAATTTTTTTAAAAAAATTAACCCTTATAGCAATAAAATATTATATAATTTATTAATAAATAAAAAATATTAATAATTTCCTTTCTAAATATTATGATCAAATATTTTAAAATGGAGAGGCATAAAAGAAGCTAATTGATTTTTTTCTTCAAATTTTTTCATAAGTACAAATCTCTTAATAAATTTAATTATTTATGATCAAAATTATTATTATTATTTTTAAATAGTGTATATAAAAAAGTATTATTGATAAATATTAAATTGAGTTATAAAAAATTATATTTTCATCAATATAATATAAAATTTTTGAAAAGAAAATAAGTAAATAAATAATACACTTATAGAGATATTTTTTTACCAAATAAAATATTAAAATAAATTTTAAAATTATACCAAACACAATATTCATTTTATTTAAAATGAATTCTATACTTATTATTTAATATATGAAATATAAAAATTCATTTACAAATAAAATAAATTTTTTTGATATAATTAAATCAAACATAATGTAATAGAAAATAGAAATATTTGTTTCATAGTGTAGAAAGTAAGGTTTAAACCTTGACAAATGCTTTATCCTTCAATAAATCTCATATATATATATATATATATATATATATATATATATATATATAAGCTCATTAATAAAAATCATTTTTATGAGATAACAAATGTATGATTTTTTTTTAGTAAATTTGATTTGTATTGAAATTTGAATATTGGAGTTGTAAAATCTAATTGATAATAAATGTATGATTTTGAATGAAAGTCTCATTTGTTAAGGCCTAAAATCGTATATCTAACCATCCAAATGTGAAACTTAGATTAATGTTCAAATGTTCTTATCTAAGACCATTTGAACATGAAACATGTATCTATCAACCCCATAAAAAGTCATAGTTGATTAAGCAAGGCAATAGCAAACGTATAAAGTTTACAAAATCAATAAACTAAATAATTATATTAATGAATTTCATAAAATTAATTATACTTTTATACTTAAAATTAATATGTTTGAAATCTAAAAATTTTCATTTTAAATTTATGAAACTAATTAAATTAAAATTGAAAAAAATAAGTTCTATATTTTTTTCCCAGTATATGGTTTCATAATTAAAATGAATGAATTATAATATTAAGATATTACAAATTCGATACTCATTTGATTTCAAATACAAAGTAAAAAAAGAATAGTTATAGCTATTATTAGGACTAATTACATGACACTCAATCTTACCCAATAAAAAAAAAAATAGGATACATTAAATGTTCAATTTATTACTAATCAGACAGATTTTAAATCATATTGAAACAAATAAGCTACAATTCAACACCGTATTTGAGCTAAGATTGTTCTTTTAATTCAACGAAATCAAACTGATAATTAGACCCATTAATTAATTGGACCAAGTCCAATTCCCATTGAACCTTGTTGGGAACAAAAGCTTTTTTTCTTTTCCATTTTGCTGTAATAAGAAATTTACACAATTAATAGATTGTAGAATGTGGAAAATGGTTGAACAAGTCATACGATAATCCATTCAAAGTGCAAGGATGGCACGTGCTGCCAGATTTATGGTCTGCCGTCCTTTTGCTCCACCGACACCATTAAAGTAATAGCCCACACCCATATGTTTGTCCGATTCGATAAGGAGAGGTTTGAATTTCTGCCTATAAAACTCAATTATCATTTAAATATATATATATATTTTAATAATTAAAAAATTAAAAAATATTTAAATAAAAACTAATTATTAATTATTTTTATTTAAATCGATAAAATTTAATAGCAGGTAGAAGTTGTTATTATTGATTATAATTTTTATTAACTGAAAAAATTATTTTAACCTCAAATCGATAATTGTCAATCACTCATATAAATACCTCTAAAATTTTATCTGTTTCCGTATTTTTATTTTTATCTTTAAAATTTTTTAATTTAAATATATAATTAATATTTTCATTGAAACTATTATAAAATAAATTTTTATATTACAACATAATTTTAAAAATTATTTTTAAATTTTTTTAGAAATTTTGATAATTAAACATTAAATTTTTATTTTTTTTTAAAAAATAGCTTTTAGTTTTTGCAACTAAATAAAATACTAATATTTGATGCATTATAAAAAATTAGTCAATAAAAATATTTTATTAATTATTAAAAAATTAAAAATATTTTTTAAGAAAAATTATTAAAAAAAAAAGAACTTTAATTTTTAATAAACTCATTATATATAAAAAAATATAAATATACACTAATTAATATATTATTGATAATTGCATCCTGTAAATAACTATTGCCAATTATCACCTATCATCAACAATCATTATAAATTATTATTTATACATATTTAATATTAAAAAATAAATTTTTTATAGATCTAAATATATTATAAATTGAAATTTTTAATATTGTAATTAAATAAGATAAAATTAACAGATGGAGCATTAGTGTAAAAATTAGAAAAAAGTAGAATTCAATACTGCGATACAGGGGAAAAAAAACTTTATTTTATCACGGGTTAGCATGAGTCTGTTAATAATTGGAAAAGTTGGGTCCACCACCACTAGGAAAATTTTGTCCGTTTGACCGGACATTTTCTGTTGTAGACCCCACCACTCGATGGCTGATGATGTGTTGCCACACAATTTATACTTGACCATCCGATCTTCATTTTGCTCATTTGTACACATCTATCTCTACATAACACTGGAAACAAACCCCCACAACATATTATTCTCAACAAGGGGGAATCCCCCTAATTTTGGCCTAAACTTTTGCTAAAAGTTTAATTGAGAGCGTCAATAAATTTTTCATCTAATTAAGAGTTTAAATTTGTAATTTGATTTAATTTAGGATTTGATTGTTAATTAATACTAATAACTTGAAATTATGAATTTCAATTCATATTTTTAAATAATAAAAAATATTAAAATTTAAAATATTGTTTCTTTGAGTAAAATAAAATAAAATTACAACTTAAAAATTAAAAAAAAAATCCAATTTTTCTGTTTTTCAGATAACTTTAATTTTTTTTTTTTTTGGTATTTCTGAGCTGCGATAGCTAGTTGGATTTGTAAGCTTCTCAAAATTTTTTATTATTTAAAAATTATTTGAATATTTTTTATTATTTAAAAATATAAAATAAGTCTCACTTTTTACTTTATAAATTATTTTTTTAATATCGATTAATGAATTGGTGAACATATTTTAAATTGGACGAAAAAATTATTCATATCTTCAATTAAACATTAAACAAAAATTTAAAACCCGAATATGTGGATTCTTTATTGCCTCTAGAATATTGGATTAAATTAAAAATATATATATTACTATAATAATTTTTGTAACTCTACTATAATAATATTGTTTTGCTAAGCAAAGTAATAAAAATTTCCTTTGGAGTGAATTTCCAAAACTTTGCCTAATATTCTATTTCTAAGAAAGTAGAGACAAAAACAGGAAATTAGTTTTATTACATAAACAGTTTTAAATATATATATATATATATATATATATTATATTTAAAATATAATTTTTTTTATAAAAATCATCCGATGTCTGATTATCATATTAGACGTTGACTATTCCAGATTTAATATCTCTTTCGGAGATATAGACATTCACAAATAATCGAACTTGATATTATAATTTAAATTGTCTTTGGGATATAGGCATTCACAGACATTAGAACGGGTTGAAGGGAGTTGCTGTGTATTTTTACACAGTAATTCCTAATGTGTCTAATTTTAAGTATTTAAAAATTTATATAAAATTTTATAAAAATTATAATTTGACAGTGTTTCATATAATGAATCCAATAATGTATTTTTTATACAAAACAAAAATCAAATGGATAGAAAAAATGCATTATAAATTTTGTGTATTATATTTAACGGTCTAAATTTAATATATTTATAATGCATTTTTACCTTTCCATTTGATTTTGTTTAGCATAAAAAATATATTATTAGATTCATTATATAAAACACTATCATATTACAATTTTTATAAAAAAATTTAAATACCTAAAATTGGACACATGGGGGGTTACTGTGTAAAAATACACAGCAACCCTCTCAACCCCATTAGAACTTGAAACCACTGCTTAAACTGCTTTTGAGACATAGACATTCATAAATATTCAAACTTGAGATCACTGCTTAAACTGTCAAGATATCTATCATCCAAATTAATCAAATATTGATAATATAATTTTTTTTCTTACAAAAGGATTTTAAGATAAAATTGCATAAATAATTTTAATTTTTAATCACTAATTTTTTTTGTAATATATATTTAAGTACAATCCTTTTTTTTTAATATACTTCATTAATAACAAAGTTGTAAGACTAACAAAACAAAGCATGATAACTTCTTGTCCTAAATTAATTCAAAGCAAAATTTTTTTTTTTAATATTTAAAATGGCAAGAGATACAAGAGTTGATTTATATGTAAATCGAAAATTTAAATATATTAATTATTTAATTTAATTTAACAGACTATATAATATATTTTTCTTGTAACATTTTAAATAATATAAAAATTGTTATTATTTAAAGTTTTATCTCATACAACATAAAAATGATACTTAATTACTGAACTATTAATGCAATACTATGAACAATTGAAAGAGAATTGTATTCCTCTTATTTTTTTTTACCAAACAACAATGTTGACTTTTTATACACATTAACCTAGCAAAGATAGGAAACCTAATAATATACAAAATTATCTCATAAATAGGAAAGCTAATTATCTGCTAAATTATCTCCTAAATAGGAAAGCTAATAATATATAAAATTATCTCCTAAATAGAAAAGCTAATTATTTCCTAAATTATCTCTTAAATAGGAAAGCTAATAATATACAAAATTATCTCCTAAATAGGATTTTTTCTACACTCCCCCTCAAGCTGGTGAGTAGTTATTCTCCATTCCCAACTTGGATATGATTGTCTGAAAATCTGAGCTGTTCAATCCTTTAGTTAAGACATCTGCAAGTTGATCACGTGTAGGAACATAGGGTGTACATATCAATCCACTCTCTAGCTTCTCCTTAATGAAATGTCTGTCCACTTCAATA
>CANXYC012986160.1:0-16447 GCA_948193065.1 Aleurites moluccanus | reverse complement strand
ATTGTTTGAGGCCAAGATAAGAGATTGCAGGGAATTCAAACTGCATATCAAGGGAGAGATCTCTCCAGAAATATTGTTGTCTGCAATGGAGAAAGCTTGTGTGGAAAGTGGGGGCATTTGAAGTGGACCATAAAATCGATTACTGTCCAAATATAAGGAAATTAAAACATTGCTGAAATTTCCTAGACATTTTGGTATTGTTCCACTAAGATCGTTACTGGACAAATAAATAGCTTGAAGGGAGTTTAGATTGCAAATGGACAAAGGTAATTCTCCAGAAAAATTATTGTCTGAACCAGAAAAAGTATACATATTGGTTAAGTTTCCTAAACATTTTGGTATTGTTTCATTGAAATTATTTCCATCCAATTTAAAAAATCCAAGAGAGTT
This sequence comes from Aleurites moluccanus, assembly GCA_948193065.1. Classification (NCBI taxonomy): domain Eukaryota; kingdom Viridiplantae; phylum Streptophyta; class Magnoliopsida; order Malpighiales; family Euphorbiaceae; genus Aleurites; species Aleurites moluccanus. Next base: position 16,057 of record CANXYC012986160.1, on the reverse strand, counting down.
TAAAGTACAAATGGATGAAGGTAATTCTCCAGAAAAACTGTTGTTTGAAACATCAAAAACATTTATATTAGTCAAGTTTCCCAAACATTTTGGTATTGTTCCACTGAAAAAGTTTTTTGATAAATAAAAAATTTCAAGGGAGTATAAACTGCAAATGGACGAAGGTAATTCACCATAAATGTTGTTGCTTGAAATAGTAAAAAGTTTTATGTTGGTCAAGTTCCCTAAACATTTTGGCATTGTTCCACTGAAATTATTTTCAAACAAATAAAGATTTTCAAGAGACTTTAAATTACAAATGGATGAAGGTACTTCTCCAGAAATGTTGTTGCCTGAAACATCAAAAAGGTTTATTTTGGTCAAGTTCCCTAAACAATTCGGTATTGTTCCACTAAAATTATTTCTTGACAAATATAAAGTTTCAACAGAGTTTAAACTGCAAATGGATGAAGGTAATTCTCCAGAAAAACTATTACCCGAAACATCAAAAAGGTTTATATTGGTCAAGTTCCCTAAACAATTTGGTATTGTACCACTGAAATTACTTTGGGACAAATAAAGAGTTTCAAGGGAGTTTAAACTGCAAATAGACGAAGGTAATTCTCCAGAAAAACTATTACCCGAAACATCAAAAAGTTTGATATTGGTCAAGTTCCCTAAACAATCTGGTATTGTACCACTGAAATTGCTTCTGGATAAGTAAAGAGTTTCAAGGGAGTTTAAACTGCAAATAGAAGAAGGCAATTCTCCAGAAAAATTATTGCCTGAAACATCAAAAATTTTTATATTGGTCAAATTTCCTAAACATTTTGGTAATGTTCCATGGAAATCATTTTCAGACATGTAAAGAGTTTCAAGGGAGTTTAATCTGCAAATGGACGAAGGTATATCACGAAGAAAATTCATATGCAAGTCCAAAACCTGAATACGAAAGAAAATTCATATGGATTAAAAATGGAGCAATTGGTAACTAAAAAATGTTGTGTATGTTTATACATACATGATTGTGGGCTTTCCAATATTTTATATAAACGTACCTGAAGAGAGGATAATTTAGCCAGAGATACAGGAATATTTCCTGTTAAATTGTTGATGCCGAGAAAAATTTGTCTAAGATTTGACAAGGAACCGATCGCCTCTGGAATTTGTCCGCTAATAGAATTATTTGTCAGAATCAAATATTCCAAACTGTGTAAACTGTATATTTCTTCCGGAATTTCTCCACTAAAGATATTACTTGAAAGATTTAGAATTCTTAGAAAGCTCAAGTTACCAATATTTTGTGATATGGAGCCCTCTAATTCAAGGGTTGGCAAGGACAATTCAGTGACCCGCTGATGCTGGTGATTGCATGTAACACCATACCATTCACAGTAATGGAAGGTATCATTCCAGAAGGTCATGATCTTGAAAGGATCGCGGGTTATTTTTGCCTTGAATCCAAGCAAGGCTACTCGGTCTGTCTCATTTCTACCAAGGTTTGTTGCAGATAAAGAGCTAGAGTACATAAAAAGTAGAAGTAAAAGAGAAACAGGATGGATACAAGAGATTAGGGGACTCATACTTGTTAAACGGAGCAACTTTAAGAAGAGCTTATTAAGGAGTAATGTTGGGATAGTGGAAAACTAGATAAAGGGCATTGGCTATTTATAAAGGAAATATTTGTTTACTTCCGGCCTAATTAATAACAACTGATGAGTATTTTTTTTTTTTTTAATTATTTTTGAAATTCTGAGAGTGAGAGTTCAAATTTAAAAAATTAAATTAACAAAAATGAAAAGGAAATTTCAACAAGTCTTGCCGGCTTTTTGCAATAGTCGTCTTCGACTATTGACTAAGGTACTCATGTCAAACGCAGCCTCATAAGCATTTAAAAATGGGAATAAATATCCAATGGCATAACAACGTTTTTAGCAAGTTTATTTTTTATTTTTAATTTTCATATCATAATATCACTGACCATAATGTAATTTTAAATATTTTAGGAGTCTTCTATTCTAAAATCTACGAAATTTGTTAAAATTCTTATAATTAAAAAATTTAAATTTTTTATTTTATATAATTTTATTATAAAAATAAAATCCGTAGATTCTAATTTTTTAAAAATTTTCAAAATAAGTTATAATGTTTTTTACTTTTTTTTTTTTGTCAAATGAGATATTTTCTAGTAAATTTCAAGATTATTCACAATTTTAATACCAATTTATGTGTTTGATCTTATATTTATTTATTATCTCGATTGATAAATTTAATTTCATATAATTTAAAGAGAATTTGGTAAGATAAAATATTAAATGAATATATTTATATTCTAATATATTAATTAATCATATTCTTTATTATTTTGATTCATACTCAAAAAATTTAATTAGTTGACAAACTTGACCAAACTATTTTCAAGATTTAAATACAAACTATTTAATATAAAATAGAAATTAGCAGAAAATGAAGTATACATATAAAAAATGTAAGGAAAGAAGTAGCGTGTCCATTGAAATCCTGTCATGACATAAACTATTACTCTATATATTATAGAATTAATATTTGCAGAATTCAGTCGAAACCTACAAATTAAAGCAAAATAATGATTAAATGCAAGCCATAGCAAATATGGAAATAGTATAGTCAAAGGTCATGGCAGCTGTATATTTTAACACAACAGTTCATCATGTGTCTAATTTTAAGTACCTAAAAATTTTTATAAAAATTTATAAAAATTATAATTTGATAGTGTTTCATATAATAAATTCAATGATGTATTTTTTATGCTAAATAAAAATCAAATGGACAGCTAAAAATGCATTATAAATATATTAAATCTAGACTGTTAAATATAATATACAAAATTTATAATACATTTTTTTCTATCCATTTAATTTTTGTTTAGTATAAAAAAATGTATCATTGAATTCATTATATGAAACACTATCAAATTATAATTTTTTATAAAAAATTTTAAGTATCTAAAATTAGACACATGAGAGACTGCTGTGTACGTCAACCCTGGATTTATCTTAAAGAAAAAAATAGTAAAAAAAAAAAGGCGGTAATTGCAATTAATGGCTTATTCAAACTAGCAACTGGGCTGGATGTAAAGACATAAGAAGATCTTTAACTGGATTTGCTGTGTTATTGGGAAACACTTTGATAAGCTGGAAATAAAAAAACACTAACTGTGGTATCCTAAACTTCAGCTGAAGTAGAATATAGATCCATGGCTTCAACAGTTTGTGAAATAGTATAGCTCATGTCTATGATGAGGGATTTTAATATAGAGCCTAGAAGTCCAGTCATGTTATTCTGTGACAATATATCTGCAATACAAATTGCTAAAAATCCAGTTTTCCATAAAAAAAACAAAACACAGAGAACTGGATTGCCACTTCATTAGAAGAATGTTCTATCTGGCATGGTTAAGCTTGAATTTGTGAAGACTGGAGAACAAATTGCAGACTTATTCACTAAAACCTTGTATCTTAGTCACTTCTACTACCTTTTGAACAAGATGAACATATATAATATGTATATGTACATCTTGAGGGTGAGTGTAAAGAAGCAGCAGAAGATACCTGAGTCAGCTAGTTAGAGCAGATGTGTTTAGAGCTTCTGTTTAGTTAGAGATATGAGTTGGTTTGTTAGGCTTTGTTAGTTATCTATTAAGCTTTGTGTAAACAGTATATATAGCAGTACTTTTCTCGTCAATATTGTACATAAGATTTTTTTCAATCATTCAACAAATCAACACAGATACATTTATTGTAAAACCATTCAGGATTTCCTGTTTCCAGGTAAACCCATGAATACAACATGCCAATCAAAAATTACATTTGCAGAGAGATCTCCATCCAGCAAGGGTAATGGCGCATCATTACATTCACAAGCATTTCAATGGAAATCCACAATTTAATTAATTATATTATAATATTATAAATTCATTATAGTTGCAATATTGATCAAAATTCAAATAATTTCTATAATATGATAGAGAATTTCTCAACATATATAAAATATATTATATCAAAATTAATATGAAAATAAATAATTAGAGTTATATTAATTAAAATATTAATTTTATCACTTATTATTTATTAAATGCGCATGAGATAAAAATATGCTCAAGTAAGAAAAAATTTTCCCATATATAAACATTCATCACTAGAGAACATCACTCAAATGATGATGAAATATCTATGGTTCCATATTTTCATCTAGGTAATGCTCACCTCATCATGGTGTACAATTATTGTTTAAAACGCGTCAGCAATTAAGAAATTATTTAATATTTAGATAAATATTAATTATAGATTCGTCTTTTTTAAATCGATAGAATTTAATAATAAATAAAAATTATAATTATCTATTAGAATTTTTTTCAATTGAAAAAAATATTTTTATCCTAAATCATCAATCCTCAATCCTAACACCTTAATGTTCTGCTAATTTTATCATTAATTTTTACTAATTGATCTTGTTGAGATATAAAATATCTCATATTATTGAATTACAAAAATAAATATCAAAATATAACTAAATAGATATTCTTATTATATTAGTTTGATTCAAATTGTTGTGATTAAAGTGATTTAATAAAAAATATTATTAAATAATTCACGCTCTTCAAATTATCTAAATTATTCAATTACTCATATATCCAATAAAAAATATTATTAAATAATCCACTCTCTTCAAATTATCCAAATTACTCAATTACTCATATTACTCCTCATTACTAAGCTATAATAAATTTTTTTATGGTATTAAAGCAAATTTCTATTATAACCTACTAAATTACAATATTATCAGAATATTGACAAAAATTATAGAATTGCTATCAGAATATTTTACTTGTAGAATCTACTTAAATTATTAAGTACAACTGGATCAAACTACCAGATTGAATATTGAATTATAAGTGAAATTTTAACCTATCAAATTAATAAAATATCAATATTTACTTAAATTGTCAAGTGACAATTGAATCAGTCAGTTACCATTTGAGGAGGGAGTGTTGAAATATAAAATATCTCACATTAGTGAATTATAAAAATAAATACTAAAATATAACTAAATAGAGATTTTTTCCATATTAATTTAATTTAAACTTTTATGATTAAAATGATCAAATTAAAAATATTATTGAATAATTTACACTTTTCAAATCACTCAAATTGCCACTGATAAGACTAGTGAATAAGTTTTGAATATTTTTTGAGCTTGATATAAAGCTTAGCTATGAAACAAATATATTATATTTTATGAAAGGATCGTAGCTTCTGTTTGGTTGTATAGTTTTTGGGCTCAAGGCCTCCATAATTCATAAAACAAGTTAATCAAATATATTATATATTAGGGATTTTTTCAAAAATATCCTAAAAAATATTTTTTTTTAAATATTACATATCTAAAAATATTTTTTTAAAAAATATTATATATTTAAAAATATTTTTTAAAAATACGTTATATATCAAATATATATTAAAAATATATCATACATATATCAAAAAATAATAAAAATAAAAAAAAATTATAAAATAATATATTTATATAATATTCCCCGTATATTATCATAGCGAAATTGGAACGAGTTAAGATGGGCCATCATGAGACCCATGTCACATTATCGGCCTAAGCCAATATTAGAATATATTCGGCGTAGCCAATACGATTGTCACGTTGGGCTCCAGCCCTGCCTGACTTAGGAGTAATTGGAAATAGGGGTGCATCGATTCGATTTGATTAGTTTAAAGAGTTATTATCAAATTAAATTAATATTTTAAATTTAAATTTTTTAAATCAAATTAAATTATCATTATAATCAAATTATTAATTTCGATTCAGTTTAAATACTTTCAATTTGTTAGTTTCAAAACTAAAGTTGTCTTTTTTTTTTTTAATTTTTTTATTTTTATAAATCACCTTTATTTTATTATAAATTTAGAAAAAAAACCTAATAAATTATCAGTAATAAAAAAAATTTAAAAATAGCTTAATATTACACAACTTAAAATTTATCTATTCTATTAATTAATACACTTAAAATTAATATTTTTTTCTGAAGAATTAGACTATTTTTAATTTATTTTTAGTTAATTTTCATGAATGATTTTTTTTTAAATTATAAATTAAAATTAGGTTAAAAAAATTTAATTGTAATAATAATAAAAAATAATATATATAATTTTGATTTGGTTCGATTCAAAACCGAAGAAAAATGCTCAAATTGAAAATCAAATCAACTTTTCAGTTTACTCTATTTTTCAAATCAAATCAAATTAAATAAATTATAAAATTATTGATTTTGATATAATTTAATCAATTTAATTTAATTTAATCGGTTTGATCCATTTGACTTTCATCATAGTTGGGAGGTTAAGTTGGACATCAAGTTCGTAAAAGCCATTTTTGAGCAGGACTAGTTATGTAATTTGAAGAACTATTATCTATATTGAATCAATGACAACAACATTTTATATGAAATTTTATTTTATTTTATATATAAAATTATTTTTATATGATATAAAATAATTTGTGTAATGAGATCAATCTCTAAGTGAATATATCGCATAAAATTAATAATTTTTAATACAATACATTAATGGATTTAAGTTGAATATATACATAATCAAGTTATAAAAGGGTTAATATGTTTATAACACATTAAAATTATGATTTAAATTATTTAGTTGATTCGTATAACTGACAATGACAAATATAATTTTTTTTTTTTGAACTTTTGAGGATAACTCAATTTAAATATTATATATATTTTTTAAAATATATTTATAATAATTAATTCAAATAGAAAAAATATAAATATAAATTCATGAGAAAAGTTTTTGTTTAATTAAATTAAATTTACTTTACATGTTTTATAAATTTATTTATTAGGGGTTTGAATTGATATATATTATTTCGAATTTTATCTCAATACATTTACAATGATATGAAACGGATTGTCAGCATTAATTTCATAAAAATTTGGTTTAGACAAAATTGTTAATCTCAGTTAATCATAACTTTTCTCATATTTATATATGCGTTTGTAGAATCTAGTTAGTTAGGTTAACAAGTCTTTCATAATGTCTCTAGGCAATTTAAGGCATCAGAAGGGAACATTGTTTTTTCTTTTTCCAGGAAAATTTCCAAATTGTGAGGGGTTCTAAAATTCTTATTTGTTTAGGGATTCAAATTGCAGTCAAGCTCCTTGCCCAAGTCAATTTGTATGGAAATTGAAAAACATTGCAGGAGCTTTATTTGGGGCTTTCAAGATGATAAAAAGTCAATTCCGTTGGTCAAGTGGGAATAGGTGTGTAAGCCAAAGAAAGGTGGGGGTCTTGGATTTCGCAAAGCAAAACAAACAAATGAGGCTTTCCTAATGAAGCTAGCTTGGGGAGTCCTTTCAAAACCTAACACTTTATGGGTGCAGATCCTTAGGAGCCTGAGTGATGGGAAAGGAGTGTGGTTTTGGCTTGACAATTGGCTTCCGAATGAATACCCCCTCATCTATTAAACTATTGCACCTGTTTCCCCTAGCATGCTACAGTATAAGGTGTTGGACATTGTGAATGCTGATGGCCTTTGGAATTGGAGTGCTTTTCAGAACTTAATCCCCTCGATGATCTTGTCACAAATAGCAAACATAAAGCCTCCTTCTTGGGATAATGGTGAGGATTGCATCTATTGGGGTTTGTCAAAGTCAGGGAGGTTTTCAGTGAAATCTGCCTATATAGATCTTGAAAGAGTAGATTTGCACCACTTGAGCCCCAAATGGATCTCGGTTTGGAATTGGAGAGGCCCTGAAAGAATTAGGGTATTCCTGTGGATTGCGATGCAAAACCGTTTACTCACTAATGCAGAGAGAGTGTGCAGGCACATCACTTCTGAAATTCATTGTGCCACTTGTTTTGTGTACGATGAAGACACTAAGCATGTTCTGTGTCATTGTTATTTCGCTCAAAAAGTATGATTGCAGCTGTTACCTCCTAGTGTGGACAAGCAAAGATTTTTTGACTTAGATTTTGAGGAATAGATGGTAAATAATCTAAACAATAATGATCTGGTGATTGGTGGAGTTTCTTGGAGCCTTCTGTTTGGAACTTGCTGCTGGTTCCTTTGGAGTTGGAGGAATAGGAGACTTTTTAATAATGATTTTGTTCTTCCTAATAATATGTCTCACTTGATTTCATCATTTGCTCTTGAGGCCCAGAAAGCGCAAAGCCTACTACGTAATGAGCTTGTCAACATGCCGGTGCGCAGTGAGCATTGGATAGGCTGGTCGCCACCTACATCAGATCATTGGATTGTGAATTCTGATGGTTCATTTAATGGAACAACAGGGTTTGCTTCTGCTGGGGGGTTGATCAGGTCCCACGATGGTGTTTGGAGGAGTGGTTTTGCAGCTAACTTGGGGGCTTGCTCGATTACTTTAGCTGAATTGTGGGGAGTGTACCTTGGATTATCTCTGGCATGACAGAAAGGTTGTAGGAGGATGATTGCAGAATGTGATAATGCTGCAGTGGTATCTCTTATTAACAACATGTAGCCAGAGGTGAATCGCTATAGAACATTGATCCTTAGCATTAAGAACCTGTTGAATCAGAGTTGGGATGTTACAATTAAGCATATCTACAGAGAAGCTAACTACTGTGCGGATTGGCTTGCGCATTTTGAATCAAGGTTGGCCATTGACACTCATAATTCTGAAGAACCGTCACAAAGAATGGCTAATTTTCTAATTCATGATTTATGTGGAGTAGCCTATCCTAGATTGTGTTGAAGTAGTTTTGTTGTTATTCCAGTTAATAATAATAATGAAAAATTATTATTTGTTAAGATATTTTTAACTTTTGATTCTGTTTGAAATTGATTTTTTTTTAAGAAATAAAATTAGGCTGTTGATTTATTAATATAATATTTTTAAAACACATCAAAATATAATATAATAGTAAAATATATATATTTTTAAATAATAGATTAAATTTAACTTTTTTCCTTATGCTAATTTTTTTTTTTTTTTTTTTTTTTTTTTTTAAATATGAGTACCTTATTTAAGGTCATTAAGCATAAAAATAATTTTATCAATTGAAAAGTTACTAACAATTCTAACCCTAATAATTTTTGCTTTAAACTCATATTTATTAGTCCGCTAACTCTCAATCATTTTTGGCCATCACCGACTTCTATCATGAATCATTAATTTACTGTTTTTTTTTTTTTTTCATATTTAATAACAAATAAAGATAAGTTCTTGTAAGTTTAATCATATTATAATTTTATAAAATGAAAGAAAATTGATATTTCCTAATTTATTTTTGATGCAAAAAATAAATTTTCGATTAATTTTTAGTAATATAATCAAACAATATAAAATTTAAAAATATTTTTTTAAAAAATAATTTTCGTATATTTGGCTAAATAAATAGAGAAAAAAGGTATATTATTTATGTTTAATACAACGAAAGTGCCCCCTAACTTATAAAAATAATAACCCTAACATAAATGAAATTTGAATTTAATCCGATAGCCTTACATGGCGTCAAAATTCTTTCAATTTTTCCCTTTTAGACTCATATAGCAAAACAAATTAGGATGAAGAAAATGAGCCTGACTCGTGTCTTCCTTTGTAGTTGGGATCCGAGACTTAGGTATGGCGAGGCATATGAAGAAGACAAGAAATTGTCACGAGACTTTTCTACTATTAATTCTTTTATATTGAAAATATTTGTAAAGAGATATGAGATTTTTTTTACATGATGAGATAAGTGTTAGGATTTATGGTATTAAGCAATTGCATATGTGATTGTTTAATTTAAAATATTAAATATATTATTTTTAATTAGTATATATATAAAAATATATTAAAATTTATCAATTAATAAACTTTTATTCATTTAGATTTATTATAAAAATTTATTATTTATAGGACTTATAATTATATTAAATATTCCCAAATAAAAATTATTATATAAATATTTGATTATTTAATTGCTAGCCCAATAGTAAGCCTAGCTTCCTTTATTTGTGTTATCACTAAACTGAAAGACATGTCCCTTAAAAAAAGCCTTGAAATGTGCAAGATTCAGGAATATATTCCTTGGTGAAGACAAAACAACAGTACAATGTTCGTGTGAAGCTAACGTGGAAATTTGTCTTATTTATTACAAAAATTCTTCACGAGAGAAAAGATGTCTCGTTATTTAATTAGGATATTTAAATCCAATTGTATTCATATTATTAATACTGATCTATATATAGATCATCTACGAATAGGATTGTAACATTCGTAAAAATAAAATTAACACTCATCAAAACTTTGTTAAAGAAATTAATAAAGATGGCAATTTCAAGACCAAGCTTGAATTTCTTGGCTTTGGCAATGTTAGTAGTAGCCGGAATACAAATTATTTCCAGTGAAAATGCTTTAGCCATGAACTGTGATAATGATATTATAGGGCTTGCAACAAAATGCAGGGAATTTTATTAATTAAGAAATTACTAACAATCTTTACTCCCACGCTAACAAATCTCACTCATATAATTAGTGCGTTAACTCTTAATCAATTTTCTCCATCACCGACTACTATCATGGATCATTAATTTACCGCTTTTTTTTTTCATATTTAATAACAAATAAAAACTATAAGTTCTTGTAAGTTTAATCATTTTATAATCTTATAAAATGAAAGAAAATATCAATTTTATATTTTATTTTTAATGGAAAATTCCCTTTGTAGACTTATATCACATTGTCGGCTCAAGTCCATAGCAAAACAAATTAAGTTAGGATGAAGAAAATGAATCTGACTGTCATTCTTTGTAGTTAGCTTTAGCTACTTTATTCAAGTCTATCTGTCCAAGACTTGAGTATGGTGAGGCATATGAAGAAGATAAGAAATTATCACGAGATTTTTCTACTATTAATTCTTTTATATTAAAAACATTTGTAAAGGGATTTGAGACCATTGCAGTTAAGGGTGAGTAAAAAACTGAATTAACTGAAAAACAAATTGAACTGAACTCATTTGGTCAGATTGATTTAGTTAGATTCAAATAAAATTTCAATTTGATTCAATTTATTTTTAAAAATTTTAATCTCTTTAATTTGGTTTGATTTTTTTTAAAAATATCTAAAATAATCGAATCGATCGAAATCTATATATATATATATTAGTAATTATATATTTATTTTATTGAAAAAATTGAATAACTAAATCAAAATATGACGGTTCAATTTGGTTCGATTAATTTTGTAAAATTTTTTATTTGGTTCGATTATTAAAATTTTGATTCGATTAATTTAATTTTGAAAATTTTAATTTGGTTTAAACCGAACTGAGTGATTGCTCATCCCTAATTGCAGTGAGAGTACAATAAATTGTTAAAATTTGAAATCAAAATAATTTTTATTTAGATAAAGTTTATAGGGATATTTTTTCTCTATTAAAAATATTATATGGGAAAAATGTTACATATTAATTAAATATAAATATATTTAATGATTATATTAAACTCCACCATTGTAATTGCTTAAGTTTATTATATTATAAATGTTGAAGTTTATATAATAATGAGAGTGTCAACTTTAAAAGATAATAATGAGAGTGTCAACTTTAAAAATTAACTATTAAAGTTGAAAAATTCAATTATATATAAATTTATTTAACAACTTATATTTAATCCCCTTAAGTGGCAATTGGATAATTTTTTTTCTTCTTAAATCTAATTTTCACTTAACAAGCATATTATTTTTCCTTCTCTAATACCATGTTAAACTCCTGTAACTTGGTTGAGTTTATCATATTATAAATATTGAAACTTATAAAATTATGAGAATGTCAACCTCAAAAACTAACTATTATAATTGGAGAGTTTAATTATATATAAATTTATTAAATATCTTATATTTAATCAATATGAGTTTATTTTCGAGTTTCAAATTTAATATTCGTTTAATATGAGTTATCCTCAGACATTCAATTTTTTTTTTTTCTGATATAAAGTGTCTCCTCGAATTTTAAATTGTATCTTAATTCAGTTTATATTATAAATTTACAAGTATTAACTAGCTTATAAAAAAATTTTTAGAAAAAAACTCATATTGATTAAATACAAATATATTAAGTGATTAATATATATATAAATAAACTCTCAAATTTTAACAAACTAACTTTTAAAGTTAAATTTTTAAATTTATATTAAAAATTCAATATTCTCTTTAATGACATCTCTTAACATGAAATTATTATTTTCACATAAAATGATTTATTTTATATGATGAGATTATAAGAACTACTCTATAAATATTTTATTTTGAAATTATTCTTTTCTCATTCGTTATGTTATTAATAAACTGAAAGGCTTGTAGCTTAAAAAAAAAAAGCCTTGAGATGTGCAAGATTTACGAACATATTCCTTGATGAAGACAAAACAACAGGACGATGTTCATGTGAAGCTAAAATGGACATTTGTCTTGGTTATTACAAATATTCTTCACGAGAGAAAAGATGTCTCGTTATTTAATTAGGATGTTTAAACCCAATTATAATAATATCAATTGTATTCATATTATAATTAATACTGATCTGTATATATAGAGATCATCTACGAACTGGATTGTAACATATTTGTTAAAGAAATTGAAGATGACAATTTCAGGATCAAGCTTGAATTTCTTGGCTTTGGCAATGTTAGTAGTAGCCGGAATACTAATTATTTCTGGTGAAAATGCTTTAGCCATGAACTGTGATAATGATATAATAGGGCTCGCAACAAAATGCAGGGAATTTGTAGAAAAAGAAGGGCCGAAGGAGAAACCATCAAAGGAGTGTTGTTCAGTGGTGAAGAAAGCAAACGTGCCATGCTTGTGCTCACATGTTACTAAGCAAATTGAAGATTTAATTAGCATGGAAAAAGTCTTCTATGTCGCTAAATCATGTGGCAAGGAAGTAGCTACTGGAACTAAATGTGGAAGTATGTTGTTATAACTTATACTCCACTTTTCTTAATTTATACTCTCTTATTTTCTTACATTTCCATATAGTCACTTACATTTTATTATATTCTGTCCTGTGATATTTGTCAACATAAAATATTTTATTATATTTAGTTTTTTTTATATGGTTTTCAACAAAGAAAAAAAAAACTAATTCAATTCACTTGAAATTGGACTGTCACAAAATTATAATTTTTATTTTAGGGGGCTAATATCACTCAGTCTAATTATTTTATTTTATTTTTTGAACTCCAGGTTACACGGTTCCATCGGCATGAAAAATATGGGAAGCTATTAAATGATCAGCAAATTGATTGTCTTATTTTATTTTTATTTTGTATGGGCTCAGCTGCTAATTTTTCTTGTTATGAATTATTATGTGATTTGCAGTAATAAAAATTCTATCTTGTTATGAATTCTGTCATTTTTGCCATGGGAGAAATTCACGTAGTGCGGCACAATAGATGATCCATACTTTTTATTCTTGCGATACTTTAGTAAGATTCTTAGTCTTAGTCTTTTTTAATCCTCAATATTATTAAGCCAAGGGAAGGAACAGTACTTTGCCATAGTACTATTAGAAGTAATACTATTGTCTGGGTTTCTAAAATCAACAATTAATATAGAATCTTTGATATTGCTTACTAATGTATGCTTGTAACTGTGGCTGCTTACAAGAAGCAACTTCTTTCGAGTGTCAATTAGGTAAGCCTTTAAATATTTATTTTTTTTACCATTAAAAACAAAATAATTTGAATTTAGATTTATTATTCAGATCACATATGCATTTATAATTAAATTATATTTTAGTGTACATTTAAATATTTAATTATTAGTACATATTATCTCATCTTAATGAAGTTTAATGTCTTAATTATATTTTGCTATTTCTTTAAGGTTAAAGATAAAAATATTTTTTGATAAAATTAAAGAATGTGAAATTATCAGATAATCTTGCATACACATTAAGTGCATTTATCCATACAATAACACTTTGAACAAAAAAGTAAATGGGTGCGCAAACTTGTTGAGGAAAAAAAAAATCAACATCACCTTTTGGTTTGGATGTATAAAATTAATTTGATGGCAAATGTGGAAAAAAAAAATGGGTTAATTTTAATTTTTCTCTTATAGAATAACATATTATATTAAGTTTTCTTAACGTTAAACAACTGTTAATTAACCTTACAAGAGTATTAAAAAGATTAAAATGTTATTATCATTTATTTTTAATTAATTACATTTTATTTTTATTTTAATTTTTTTTAAGATTAAAAAATTTAAGTTCACATTTGACAAATTTTAAAATAAAAAATAAACAAAAAATATTTTTTATTTGTTATTTTTTATTTTAAAAAATAATTTAAGAAGAAATTAAATTATTTCTTCTTAACAAATAAAAAATTTATTTTCATATTTTTGACAAATTTAAAAATAAAAATTAAAAAATATTTTTTAAAAAATATTTTTTGTTTATTTTTTATTTGTTATTTTTTAAAAAATAAAATAAAAATACTTTTTTAAATATTTTTAAAAAATATTTTTATTTTCAAATTTGTCAAAAGTATGAAAATAATTTTTTTAACTTTAAAAAAAATTAAATAAAAATAGAATGTAATTAATTAAAAATAAATGATAAGGACATTTTGATCTTTTTACTGTCTTTATAGGGTTGACTAAGGGTTGATTAAGGGTTGACTAATGGCAAAATTAGACGGAAGGGTGTAATAGTATATTATGACATTTTTCAGGGAGAGTTAATGTATTTTTGAAAGGTTAGAGAGAATTTTAAATATTTTTAAAAAATATTTTTATTTTCAAATTTATCAAAAGTATGAAAATAAATTTTTAACCTTAAAAAAAATTAAAATAAAAATAGAATGTAATTAATTAAAAATAAAGGATAAAGAAATTTTGATCTTTTTACTATTCTTATAGGGTTGATTAAAAATTGACTAATGATAAAATTGGATAGAATGATCTAATAGTATATTATGATATTCGTCAGGGGAGAGTTAATATATTTTTGAAAGATTAGAGAGAATTTAATGTAATAAATTAGGGGAAATCATAATTATCCCAAAAAAAAATTAAGAAATTTTTGGTTCTTTTAATTTTGGGCCAAAATGCCCAAAGGGCAATATTGTTATTATAATCGTCGAATTTTTAGTCCAAAATTACTTTATTGTCCCAATAAACCGGGGGATTTTTCATTGAAATTGTCCATCCTTTCTTATTGAAAAGTTGCATATCACTGTTTTTTAAATTGATTTTATTATTAACCTTAACACTGTCTCTGATCTGCAAGCCACAATATATATATATATATATATATATATATATATATATATTATTGAATTCCTGATCAATTGAAAAGGTCCCACACATCAAACTAAAATGGGATTTAGTACGAGTTTGAGTCTGGGAAGGCACTCAAGCTAGTTTATATTTATAGTCACTGAATTATAACTTAAATTTTAATATGATTATATGTATAATTTTTTTTATTATTAAAATTATTAAATAAATTAAAAAAAATTATTATAATTTTTAAATGAAATTTCGACAGAATTTATTAGCGTGATTGACAAATAATTTAATTAGATACTGACTTATTAAAAAAATATTATATCAACCTAACATAAAATTATTAAATTATTAAATAAATTTTAATATGATCACATACATATTATTTTTATTATTATATTCACTACATAAACTTTATAATTTTGTTATAATTTTCAGATTAATTTAATAAAGAAGATTAAAATTGAGAAGTTATGTTTGAATGATACCATCTATGAGAGTTTGACCTACAGTTTTTTCCTTTCACGACAGTATTCTTGTAGTTTCGTACAAGAGAAAATAAAATTTTGGTAATGGTCTTGGTGTGGATAATTCTAACCGCTCATTTAATTAATTAGCTAGTGAATTTATTTATATTATTCTGAATCAAATTATAAATTAATAAAATTATTTTCTTATTTATAAATATGTTGATTTTAGTATGTATATTATGCTTTTGATATAAATATATTAATTTTAGTGTGAATAATTTGATTTTAA
>CANXYC012985526.1:0-12860 GCA_948193065.1 Aleurites moluccanus | reverse complement strand
AACACCAATCAAACATACAACATTTATAAACATCAAATGCATTACATATAATCATTTAAACCTATCAAACACCAAAGCACTAAGGCATTGTTCATGCTTCCATGTTTCGGCCAAACCACACTTTGTTCCAAATGAATTCATTTCAAACTTTTAGCCATCAATTCATATTAATTACATCAAATACACATCATTCATACCTTTAAAACCATTAAACATCAAAAATCAAACATAATGTTCTTCATCATTAGGTTCGGCCAAACCAAAACATCAACCAAATGGATTTGTTTCCCTTATTCAACCATATATTCATGCTAAACACATCAATTAAACATCATTTAAACCAAAGGAATCATCAAAACATCAATTTGATTCCAAGTTCTTCCTATTAGGGTTTCAATCCAACTTTTTGCATTTCAACCATTCAAAATATGTTTTGATCACTAATAAACATTAAGGAACATCATATAAACATAATTGAATCAAAAGAATCTCAAAACCATTAACTTACCAAAAGTTCTTCAAAAACTTCAATGGATTAATTCTGAGCTTAAATGAGTTTTTCCTTAAAATCTAAGGTTATATTTGTGTTTAGGCTAATGGAATTGATATGTTTCCATCCAAAAATGGAACAAAAGCATAAGATTTGGTGTTAGGATGGTGTGGCCAAAACCTATATGAAGAAGAAAGAGAAAATTCTGAACCTTTAATGGTGATGGATGAAGACAATGGTGAAGTGGTGGGAAAAATCCATAAAAAAAATCAAAGGTTTGATTCCATACATCAATCTTATGATAAAATTAGTATAACCTAGCCATCCAACCATTCATCTTTCATACTTTCATGCTATTGGTTAATCAAAGTCAATATTGATGGCTATAATATACATTTGCCACACCAAATCCAAAACCAAAGCTAAAAATCCTATATATTGAGCTTATGATAGCAATTGTGAAACCTATTGATCTAACTATTCATTTCTTTATCATTTGATCCAATGGTTAGATTTAATGAAGCCTAAAATGATACCATAGAAATGCATACACCATATAATTCCATATTTCAAAGGAAAAGACCATATTGCCCTTAGTTCAACCTAAGCACCTCAAGCACCTCAATTGAGCAGTTTACCCAGCACAATTTTCAATTGGGTTTATTTCTCCATCAAAACTTCAAATAAATTAAATAACATCATTTTCAAGTCTTAATTTTCTTTTATACCTTCAAATATCATGTTTATTTCCATAAAACTTAAGGGGTGCGAAATGACTATTTTGCCCCCAGTTCACCAAAAACTGAATTTTTCCCGATTTCTTCCTAATAGCCTTTAAAGCACTTTTACATGCAAAAACTTTCTAAAACATGCATATTCATACAATTTAAACATAAACATGCATAATACATATCAATTTAAGCAAAGAAGGAATCCTTTAGGTTTGCCTCTTAAAGCTTAAGTTCTAAGCCATTCAACTGGGGTGTTACATAATCGCACCAATAAATAATAAATCACACATAATGATTTTATCATTGGTGAATTTAGATCTCAAATTTTTCTAAACGAGTAACTTGAGGAGTGATTTCCCTACCTTCATTGAATTTGAAATCCATGAATTTATCAACAAGATGAGTCTTAAACAACTCCTCCTCTTTTCTAAATTGAGCATCTAAATTATCCCAAATGTCTTTAGCAGTATTAAACTTGCTATAGACTTTAACAAGAAGGTATGAAAGGCAATTCAATAAATAATATTTTCAAAAGTTATCATCTTTATACCATTGAGATTCATCAACCTCTTTCATAGTGTCAACAAAGGTATTCAAAAAATGTAGAAAATATTTTCATATTTTAAACCAAATTGAATCATTCACTTTCATGAATTAAATTTAGACTCACTAAAAGTGTGAAGTTTAACCATCTCAATTGGAACACGTTTTTCTATTCTTAGATAATTTGACAATTAAATAGGAAAAATTAGAACAAGTGCACCTGAATTTTAATCTGAATTCCAAGGGTTGTACTGGAATTTTTTATTTTTTTGGCACGTTGATTTTCACTTGTCATAAAGAATAACAACTAAGCCGTCGTCGTGCACTCACTTCCGCAATTTCAATAAGAAGCATAGCTTATTCGCACTACTAGAGAGTAATTGATTTTTGAGTGTTTCTTGATTTTGCAGCTTATAAGCTATAAGAGTGTTTCTTGATTTTGCAACCGAAAACATTTTATTAGCATAATTATTTCATGTGAATTTTCTAAGGATCACAACCAAAGTATGTTGGTTATGATGTTATAGTTGTCCAATAATTAGTTATGCATGAGCTTGTTGGGGTACCAATGATTTGTGACCATGCTCACTTTATATCCTTAACTCGTTGCATTTTCTGCCATCTCTTAGCTTGAAGGCCTCTGCATCATCAAAAAATGGAATTGGCCTTGTTCTGACACCTATAAATGTTTGAAATAACCACCATTAGTCTCACATCATTAATTAGCATCCTCCAAAACAATCCAAGCATGTCGTTTATATTCTGTTTAATGAAAAAATGAGAGCAAGCAATCAATTAAAATAATACATGAGATTTTGATGGACTGTTATTGATGGGTTTTGTAATCAATTAAAATAATACTTCAAGATTGTAAGGGTTTTGGTATCAAGAAATATGTAATTGCTTGAATCATTACACCTTAGGTATATGATTTGGAATACCTAGCATACTGCTTCCAGTTGTGAACATGTGATTTTGCACCCCAAGTAGACTTGGGACATGCTAGACTGATTAGCAATCAATCGAAGATCAAAATCAACTCCGAATACAAACAAATCAGATCATGCCAAACTGATCGACATCAACTGGAGGTTAAACCACTTCGACTTGGGCCAATTGAATAGAATAAGCATCAAGACGAACCTAGTGGCAACCATGCTAGGCTTTGGCGGCAATGCCAAGCCTAGCTGGCTACACCGCCAACGACACAAACATCCCTGGGCGGAGCCGCCATCAAAGCCAAGCTCTACCACTAGTGAAGCTAGCTCCTACTGCCAGCCAAGCTTCCATCTTCCACCAATCTTCAGCACAAGTGTCACCAATTTTTAGGCCAAATTTCCCTAAGATGTTTCCTTATAAATACAAGCCTCATTTCACCTCTCAAAACACACCGACATCGACTCTCATTGAGTTACACTAGAATAGCTAAGCAAAATTTTCTTTAGTTGTCTCTATTTTCTCTCCTAATCTTTAGCTTTCTTTATCATAAGTAATTCGATTCTCTTTGATTTTGAACTGATTTCTCTAACTCTCTTTGAGTGGAAGGAACAGAAGACCTAGAAGTATTGTTGTTCTATCGAATCAACTCTAAGCACGCCGTAGTACTGACAAATCAACTAGAAGCACATCGTAGTGCTGACAAATCAACTCGAAGCACAGCATATTGTTGACAAATCAACTCGAAGAATGTCATAGTGCTAACAAATCAAATCGAAGCATGCCGTAGTGCTAATATTACTAAATCAAAGTGCAACTTTGATCCAGGCGAACTCTAAGAAGGCGTCCCACTAAAACTATGGTATCGTATTCGTACCTCAAAATTAATAGGTATAAATTAATTAAAAGAACCACACAATCAATCTTTTCTTAAAATTGAATAAAACCCCCTAAAGTAAGAAGGGGGAACTGCATGAGTTTTGATTCCCATTCAATGGGATACGCAGGCAAGCTGTTTCATAGCTTCAAAGCCAAAAATACCAAAAACTCTCCTTTTTCTTAATATAATCTTTTTTAATACTGTTTTGGGGAATGTGTGATTAACCTAGAATTCCCATTGAGGGTTAGAGTTAACATCTCATGTTATTGGCTTTTGATGTAATAAACTTATTTCATTTACTTTCTTTACTTTAAAAGATATATTATATGTTCTTTATATGTCATTCATGCATTGTATAATTATCATCTTAATATATGTTCATGAAACCTAAAAAATGATGGTGGACTCTACGAATTTTCAAAATAAAAAGTTAAAGAAATAATTTTGCCAAAAATTCCTTTAGTCCATGGGAAATTGCCCCTTTGATTTGAGCATCTCGTTGTTCGGGCGAGGTCTCAAACCAGCTAGCATATATATATAGTGATACACTAAGGTTTACATTTTAATAGGCTCTTATACATATAGGTCTACCATAAAGATTCATTATCTATTGAACTTATCTTTGAATATACATAGAAATATTATTAAATACTCAACATTAATAACATAAATCAATGAATTAAAACTTTAGGTCTAGGTTCAATCTCACCCTCACAATTAATGGATTCACTCAACAATAATATTATTCCACCATTTATGAAACTATTAATCCTAGGTGATAACAATATCTAATACCTAGAATTCCTCTTAATTCTCATTCTGAATTCTCTGTCTTATTTGGTGTCACATCCTCTATCATATGCATCTTTTTATGCACCACATCACTTATAAAAAAATGTTGATTGTCAAAACACTTTAAAAGGAAGATGATGTGATGTATAAAGAGGTATATAAAACAGGAAATTGGACATCAAATTGGATAGAGGATCCGGATTGTTTAATTTTTGCTAATGAATTAAGCTCTCTATTAGAATCGAACCATTAAATGACCTAGAACAAGTTCTCTAGATTTAATACACTAGCAACATAATTAAAGTGCAAGAGAATTTGATTAATATAAATAACAATCTCACAAGTTTTGATTTTTTTAACTCATATTATATGACATTCATAGTGATAAAAGAGAAAACTGGTCCATAATTTTTATCATTAATTGCTACCTAATGATTAGGAAAAAGTCAATTATATAACATATAATTCCTAATTCTAGCATTTAATATTTGTTTATTGAATACATGCTATTCATGGTGATAAAAATGAAAGTTTGTCTATAATCTTTATAACTAATTGCTACCTAATAATTGAAAAAATGTCACAATCCACTTTTGGACCGCGACGATTTTAGGGCACGAATAGACCTAAAGTTATCAGAAGCCCGTAGAACCCATGAACAATCCATTTATCAATCATTCAATCAATATTAACTCATTAATCAATGCTTAAATCTCATTTATTACTTATAAATTTTACAGAAATTTTACTAGAGTTTCCTTTGTAATTTTAACCTTAATCCCGACTCAAAACTAGATCTCTCAAAAATTACACAGCTTGCACTAAAAATTATTTTTATACTCCCAATAATTTGCCATCCTTATACCCTCAATTTCACAGATCAACAATCATACATGACACTTCTAAATCTTTTTCAAAACATATGAATTTCATTTTATCATATTTCAGTATCATTGTCTTGTATCAATCATTAAGCATTATACATTACAGTTTGAATGCCACTGAAACATCATCTATTTCACTGTTCATACATCATTATAGTACTTAATCACCTAATTACACTCGGTACCATGGAACTCTATGAATTAACATTTATGACTTTCAGAAAATAAAATTCTACCTCGATGAACTTGACATTCCAAGTCGAAAAAGGAATTGAATTAGAATCATCTTCCTTTATATCATCCTTGTAAAAATTATAAACCACTAATTGGTGAGTATAAAATACTCAGTGAGCATGTATACATCATTAAACAGGTGATATAAGCATATGATAACAAAGATACCAATGGTAGTCAAGTATCAATAAATACAATGGATGGTTATTAGCATTTCAAATTTGCTTGTCAAAGGTTAATTAAGTTGCACACCAAATGTCTTTGGGAATTTGGAATAGGTAACAATCAAATCGATGATAAACAATAATCGATAAAAGATTGGGCATCAATGGTCAGCAATAAGATATAAGCTTGGAATCATGTAATAGATAAACAATACTTGTATCATGTAGACAAGATAGATAAAAGGCCAGAACACATATAATCTCATATCAATCTCATGTAGATCTCATATCAAGTACATAAGACTGATCATGCTCTATGGCTAAGACAGTTAACCCTTCCCAGCTAGGGTATCACATATAGTCAATATGCACATTACTGACAGTATATACCCACTACCCCGTCGATAAGGCAGCCCTATCAAATCCACATGTAAATAGGCTAATGGAATGAATAACAATATCAAGTATTCATTAGGAACATTACGGTACAATGGCTTTCTATCGATATATATGGGCTTACTTGTCAATCAATATCAATACTTTTCATGAATCATGTATCAGTTTCTTTCCTTGACACAAAGGTAGCAATTAACAATAAATATTATGAAATGTGGCTAAACATTTGGTGTGCATACTTTTAGGAGCAATTTGGGTGCATAGTCAATCAAGCGTAATAGGCATTTCAATATGAATAACAATCAATGGATATGGATAAATTTCAATCTTTTGGAAGATCAAAGAATGATCAACAATAACAAAATGGCATTTAATCAAGAAGGAAACATAATTATTGGGTCAATAAATCAAAACATGGGTATGCATAATGATGTATACATTACTCACCTTAGCTTATAACTTGTACATTTCCCTTTTCCTTTATCCTTGATTCTTTGCCTTATCTCTTATGGTACCCATCACGTCTCTTATTCATTCTTGACTCTATATATCCAATTAATTTTCATTTAGATACTATTTAACATAAACTTACATTACTTATACTTATATTAAAGAAAATTCCTCAAATTTCCAAGTTACTAGGGTTTTTCTGTGCAAAATTCTTTATTGGCAGCCCGTGTTCCATTACTCATATATCTCTCTCTATAATTATCCAATTGCTTCAATTCTTATTCCTAATTAAACTTAACATATAAGTTCTAACATATCCAAATTTAACATTAAAATCATTACTAAAAAATTTATAGTGTTAATTTAAACTTAAGCTTATAACTAGCCCTACTGCCTGCATTCTACCTACAAATCCTATTCTGGCAGGTATTATTCTTTTGCTAATAACTCAATAAATAATTAACCAATTATTGTAATTCTTTTTCCTATTCAAAATATACACATAAAATTATAATATATCCAAATTTTAGAATTTTTGAATCATTGAACAATTATTAGTGAATTTCCAAAATTAAATTACTGCCCCGAAATCTCTATCTAGACATACCCTGTTTCCATGCCCATAATTAATTTCGTACTCATACAATTAAAAAACCCTTTTAAATTCATTTTTATAACATATAAAGGAACATATTTCATGTTTAACACTTTCTCTAATTAAAACTTTAAGGCCTTTATATTAATAGAATTTTGTAACCTATGTTCAGTTAAACAGTCATTCCGAGCAGTCTACACTTATGACATAATATCTATTAAACCACAAATCCAATTGAAAAACACTTTTAAAGGATTATATAAATAAACACTTTTCATATTGAACACTTCTTCTAATTATTTCTCTATCATTATATACAATAAAAACAGAGTAGTATTTTTCAGAAAATCTAACTCTAGGTCAGTCATAGTTTTTACCCAATAACTCTTTCCTCACTTTGAATTTTCCAAATTCCTTTTACAGAAGTCTAATTAACATATTTATCTACCACTTTCATTTTTTAACTATCTTCAAATTCATTCATTAAAATTTTAGAATAATAGCTACAATTTACTGCCTTAAAACAGAATTCAGAAACTATATAAACCCTAGCTTATTCTTTACATTTTTAACTTAATTACCTTAATTATTTGCCAAATCATGCTATAGAAATCTTAAATACATTTAAAAATGATAATTTTAGAATTATAACCTTCAGTTAAACTCTTGGATTCCATCTTCTTTGATCTCTCCAAATAGCTTCACATAATATCCATCAACTTCCTTTCTTTACTCTTCTTTCTCTCATCTCTTCCTATCTAATTTTGGTTGATTTCTATGGAAAGGTTAATAGAAAATTTTTTGGTTGTTTTTCTTCCTTTTGATTTGGCCACTTCCTCCTCCATTTTCTATTTTTATCTTCTTTTTATATACACCAAAATCCAACCAAAAAGAAATGAAGACAAAGAAAGAATTTTCTAGAATTTTGATGATTTGTCACCTATTCAATTAACTAATAAATCAATTAATCATTTTTTATCAAAAAAAAATCATCCCTCACCATCATGTCTGGTTACCTAGCTCCATTTCTAGAAAGGGCTGGTCCTAATTTTGTTTAATTGTACTTTTAGCCCAAAATTTTCCTTATTTGCATTTTTATCCCAAAACTTTATGTAATTTATTCTGTCTATTATGTTTAGATTTAAACTCAAGTGTGGGGAGTGAAATACCTTATTTTAAATTGTTCTATTATTTAAAAATAGTTCTGGGTCATTTTTGGATCCCAGACAGTGGATTTTCAAAATTGCCCCCAAAGTTACCATAAACTATGATTTTTCCATTACGATTATTTTCACTAATCCAAAATATTTTTCAACTCTTTTTTTTACCATAATTTCACATAAGATTAACTAACTTAATCCCCCCCAGGTCTAGATCATAAATTCTAAAATTAGTCGGACTGCTATTTCCTCTGCAGTGTAATTAACACGGTATTTTCCGGGACAGAATCACTAAAGTGGTTCGGTTAAGACTCAAAAATTCTTGAGTATTACACTCTACCATTCTATATATATTTTAATAATCGATTGATCCTATTAATGCTTGAATTAATATTATATTTATTACTATAATCCGTTATATCCATACTGTCTTTGTACTTCGTCACTATCCATTGCTCTATCTGATGGGGTATTACATTAATAAGATGAAGGAAGGAAGAGAAAAATCAAACATAAGAATTTTATAGTGATTCGGCCAACACTTGCTTGCGTCCACTCCTCAATATCACACTTGAGTATTTTACTTGATCCTTTTGCGAGTGCAAGATCAAACCCAAGTGTTTAGGCTCACACTCAAACCTTTATAAAGTGTTTTCAAAGATTTACACTTCAAACCTTCACAAGTGTTTTATCAAAGGCTCAGACTCAAACCTATACAGTGTTTTACTAAGGCTCACACTCAAACCCTTAAGAATTACAAGAGATGAGAAGAAGAAAAATCCCCTTTAACTTTTTCCCAACTCTTAAATAATCAATAAGTCTTAACCAACTCAAAGATTAACAACTAATAGCTAACAAAAATGGTTTTACAATATATAAGCTTTTCAAGCCATAAATATGAATGATTTGGTGTAATAGCATAATAATAAGTTCTTAATTGTTATTCTCTTATTTTTAAGCTTCCTACCAACTCATATTTATAGCCTTGGATGAAATGTAGTCATTTGGCATCATTTAATGCCAAAAAGTACAGTTGACAGCTTTTCCAATGGCTTGTTTTTACATCTAATTTTCCACAGTAGCGGGTGCTACATGCTTAGTAGCAGGAGCTATAATTTTAGACTCAGACTACTAGATCTTATGGATTGAATGTAGCGGCTGTAAATAATAGATAGAGACTGCTACTTACTTGATAGCCTGCGCTACATCAAAGTAGTGTGCGCTATATCAAAGTAGCGAGAGCTACTCTTTTGCTCACTCTAATCCCTGAGCTTCTAGACCTTTTGGATTTGAAATTTGTAACCGTGAATATTGTGTAACGGCTGTGACTTTAAGTAGCAGGCACGACTTGCTTTGTAACAACTGCTACTTTCCTTCAACCTGCAACTTGAATTCTAATTTGTTGCATTTCTCAAATATGCTCCCTCTTAGTACATGCACTCCTTCAAATTATGTTAAACCTATGAATAATCATTGGTTATGATTTCTCATGCCTTGAACAACTCAAACAAAATTGATAGCATAATTAACACATTGATATATTTTGTTATCATCAAAATCAACATCAAACCCAAGGGGTCCAACAATCGTCCCTTTTTTTATGATAACAAAACCATACATACAAGTGTTTAGGAAACAAAAAAAAAACCTCAATTAATATTTTGCAAATAACAGTTGTATTGTATAACTTCTCCCCCTTTTTGATATCAACAAAAAAATTTTGCACTCCCCTTTTGAAAATGAATTACTCAATACATAAAGGGGTATAAATAATTTCTCCCCTTATTTCAAGCATTTCTCCCCCTTAATAAATAAAAAATGTTCAAGGGGTACATAAGGGATCATCAAAGAAAAAATATTTTTCAAAACATATTTAAGCAATTAAACATGTCATCAATCAATTTTATAGCATATCAATTACTTAAATTTCAAAAGGGTAAAAGGTCATATTTGTTTACCTCTCATGCTATTTTCCATTGTGGCTTTCTACTATAGCTCCATAGGTAGTGCCTTTTATCATATGACCTCTTCATATTATTGAATGTTTCATTAAATTTTGGTGCATGGTCTATGTGACATTACATTTCCATATGCTTCATATGTATAGGCTTTGTTTGCACCATTTCTCCTATGTGGAGGTTGATAGACCATTTTTATTCCATCCTTCTTCTTTAAAAATTTCTGCATAGAAAAAGTATAAGAATGCATTTTTTATACCCTTTTTTCTTTGGGTCCATGGAGGTTATCATTAAGAGCAATTAAATTAATATAACCTAGATGCAATTTTCTGATATGGCATTTATATTTTATGTGACCAACTTTACCATAATAATGACACCTCATATTATGATGACATCATTTCTTGGTCTAAATTGAGGTCTAGGCTTATGTTGTGGTCTTGGTCTAGTATATGCAAATGAAGGTTTTCTTTGACCCTATGCCTTAGGCATGTCATTCTTAGGTCTCATGACCTTATGTTGAGGCATATATGGCACATGTGAAGTGGAGCTAGATGCCTTAAAAAAGTAATTTTAGAGGTGGATGACTTACCACCTTCACTATATCCAAGTCCAAACTTATTAGTTGGACACCTTTGAGATTCAAGAATCTCATCTAACTTATCTTTGCCTTTGCAAAGTTTAGATATAGACTCATCATGAGTAGCTAATTTATCCTTCAAATTTTTATTTTCATTACAAATATCATCAAGACTTTGAGTCTTTTGAAGGATAATATTTTCTAACTCATTTTTAGAGGCATTTAAAGTAGCTATCTCATCAATATAGCCACCACATGCATTCAAAACATCATTTGTCATTGTTTTCAAATTATCATATTTATTTTATAATTTATGATACATTGAAAGCAATGACTCCAATATATACATAATATCATCATTATTAGTGAAGTTATAATTACTTACCTCACTAAAAGAAATATCCTCATTAAAAGCCATTAAGCAAAGATTGACCTTCTCATCCTTGTTTGCTTTCTCATCATCATCCAATTCACTTAAATCATCCCAATTGGCCGTCAAAGCTTTCTTCTTATTTTTTAGCCTTGGACAATCGGATTTAATATGACCATACTTGTCACATTCGAAGACTTCACTTGATTGCTTCTATGTTTTTGCTTCTCTTATGGTTTTTTGCTTATAAGGATTAAATTCCTTATTTTTAGTGTGAGCATATACATATCTTCATCATCTTCATCCTCATCACTTCCACTTGTAGATGTCTCCTTTGAAGCAATGAAAGCCAAATTCGTGTTCTTTTCTTCAACTTTTCCTTAAGATAAGGTGGTCTTATGAGTAAGTAATTTACCTATCAAATTATCGGTTGGAAGAACACTTAAGTCATTGGCCTTTTCAATAGAAGTGACTCTAGCTTTACAATCCTTCTTAGGGAGAACTCTAAGGATTTTGCAATTTAGAGAGTAAGTCTTTCCTGGCTTCCTTATTTGATTAACAATCACCATGAGGTGATTGTATATTTCGGATACACTTTCATTGTGTTGCTTTTGGAATAGCTCATATTCATGAGTAAGAATTTGGACTTTCTTAACTTTTACTTAATTTGTGCCTTCATGGATGTTTTCCAATGTATCTCAAATTTGCTTGGCTGAAATACAATGGGAGATCTTTCCATAGTCTTCTCTACTCAATGCATAATAGAGAGTGTGCATTACTTTTTGGTTTCTCTTATTTTCCTTCTTTTTAACAATCATTCATTCGCTTTTAGGCTTCATAATCACAATCCCATCTATGGTTTTTGCAGGAATCACATGCCCTTCTTCAACCACATCCCACAAATCAATGCCATCACTCTCCATGAACATTTCCATATGATTTTTCCAATATGGATAGTCGGTGCCATTAAAATAGGGTGGTCTAACGGTTGAACCTCCTTCAACGATATCTATTCTTCTACTTCCCATGA
Source organism: Aleurites moluccanus (assembly GCA_948193065.1). Classification (NCBI taxonomy): domain Eukaryota; kingdom Viridiplantae; phylum Streptophyta; class Magnoliopsida; order Malpighiales; family Euphorbiaceae; genus Aleurites; species Aleurites moluccanus. Next base: position 667 of record CANXYC012985526.1, on the reverse strand, counting down.
TCTTTGTTCCAAGATAGTTAAATCTTTGAAAAAATTGGAAACAAAGCTCTAAGACCAATTGAAAGTCCCTTTGACAACCAAGAGAAGGGTGAATTGGTTGGAATGACAAATTAAGGGCAAATTAAAAATAAATAAGATGAAGGAATGAAGAGAAAAATCAAACATAAGAATTTTATAGTAGTTTAGCCAACATTTGCCTATGTCCACTCCTCAAGATCACACTTGAGTATTTTACTTGATCCTTTTATGGGTGCAAGATTAAACCCAAGTATTTAGGCTCACACTCAAACCTTTACAAAGCGTTTTCAAAGGCTTATACTGTCACAGCCCAACTTGGGAGCCATGACGGTCCTAGGGTACGGGTGATGCTTATGCTACTAGTACCCCGAAGAACCCATGAAACTATACTATATGGCATGCATAACACTATTAAGCTTAAAATAGCTTAAACAAATTAAGAAAAATTGGGCAGCATCTCCTTTGTATAAGGAGCATGCCCTGCTGCTAAAAGCACAATATAAGCACTTCAATATAATTTCCACATCCAACTCAAGAAATCAAGATCCATCTGGATCTCCACAATATCTCAAACTTAACAATCTATCAATTACTCAATAAATCACAAGCTCATATATCTCAATATAAACTTATAACTCCAAAATGCAAC
>CANXYC012985354.1:0-23930 GCA_948193065.1 Aleurites moluccanus | reverse complement strand
TTTACTTTTTATTTTTAAATTTGTCAAAAATATGAAAATGAATTTTTTATTTGTATTAAAAAATTTAAGAAGAAATAATTTAATTAATAATTTAATTTCTTCTTAAATTATTTTTTAAAATAAAAAATAAAAAATATTTTTGTTTATTTTTTATTTTAAAATTTGTCAAAAATATGAAAATAAATTTTTTAACCTTACAAAAAAAAATTAAAATAAAAATAGAATGTAATTAATTAAAAATAAAGGGTAAGGGCATTTTGATCTTTTCACTACCATTATTGGGTTGACTAATAGTTGACTAAGAGCAAAATTGGACCGGAAAAGTCTAGTAGTATATTATGACATTCGTCAGGGGGAAGTTAGTGTATTTTTGAAAAGTCATGGAGAATTTAGTATAATGGGTCATTCTATAGGGGGGAAATTGCAATTAACCCTAAATTATAATATAAATTCACTATAAGTTACATCTTATAAATAATATAATAAAATTAAATATAATACACTAAATAAATACACCAAGTAATGGTGTAGTGAGATATATAAAGGGACATATAAAATAATAGAGTAGTAAGAAAGATAAAATGACATCCACAATAATATATATAATTATAACACTTCCCCTTGGATGTCCGTTTTTGTAAATAATATGTCTCATTAAAATCTTAATAGTAAAATCCCAGTGAGAAAAAAAAATAGTGGAGGAAAAATAGTACAATATTTCTACATTGCAAATAGTACATTATCTCATTAAAAACCTTATCAGGAAAATCCAATGAGACAAAACTTTTAGTTAAGAAAAAAAGAGTACAGTATTAGACTCCCCTTATTTGTAATATTACTGAAAATCTTTAAAACGTCACATTTCAGTATTGTTAATCAATTTCTTGAATGTTGCAGTAGATAATATTTTAGTGAATAAATCTGTTAGATTTTAACTTGAACAAATTTATTGAACACCAATTTCACAATTCTTTTGTAATAATTAGTGTACCTATTATATAAGATATGATACTTCAGGATCAAAAATTTATTCATTATCTTTTTTAATTGAAAGAGTCACTATTCTCATTAAGTGAATGAACAACCATTAGACTATTTAATGAATGTGCTCTGTATATAGAATTATAAATGAATTTTTGTGTATAAGTTAACTAATAAATAAAAATTTATTTTGCCAAATGTTTAATTTGTAATTAAGACAAAATTTTATTTTTTCAAAATAATTCATCTCAAACTCTTTTTTCAAACAATATGTTACTTTTAAAAGTTTTTCAAAAATTCTAATAATATTCAAATAATCAATATATATAATAATTATGGCAAATTCATATATAAATTTCTCTTTATTATTGCTTTTATATTATACTTTGAACAAATATTCATTAAGACGATTTTACCATATAAACCCAAATTGATTTAATCTATACAAAGATCTTTGTAATTTAATTGAATAAATTTATTGAGAACTTAAATTATATTTTTCTAGCATTTTAATTCTTTCAGAAATTTTCATATAAATATCATTATCAATTGAGTCATATAAGTAAGTTGTGACTACATTCATAAGGTGTATATCAAATTTTTCATACATTGCTAAATTAATAAGATATCAAAATATTATTGCATCCATCATAGGAAAGTATATATTTTTGCAAAAAAATTTATATAGCAAATATTATTTTTTATTTTATAATTATATTTTTCTCATTTCTTTTTTCGCATAAAAATTTATTTGTATCTAACAGTTTCACATCTTCTGGTGTTTGGATTACTGGTCCGAAAACTTTATACTTTTCAAAAAAATTCAATTCTACTTATATTATATCTTTCTATTTTGGTCAATCAACTTTATTTTCAATATTATTAAATAAATCATGGTTTAAAATTAACATTTTCATTCATAAAATATATGTTACACCATATGTAAAATAGTAGTCAACAATCATTTTATTTCGATTCTATCTTCTTCTTTTTTTTTATAACTAACATAATTTATCAATATCTCTTCATTTTTACTAATTTCAGTTACATATACTTCTTTAAGAAATGTATTTTTGTTAGTATCTACATTTTCAATAGAATTATTTTTATTATTTATTATTTTTCTTTTTCAATAACTTTTATTTTTGTAATCAATAGCTTTCCACGCTTCAAGCGTACTTGAAATTCATTAATATTATTAAATTGTCCTTCTGAGATTACAATACAATTTAAAATATTAACAGTTGTTATATGAGATTTTGTTACTCATTTTAAATCAGCAAGTGCATCTGACAATTGATTTGCTAATTTTTACAGATAAATTATTTTATGAACTTCTTGTCCATATTATTTTGTTATAGGATTTAGATAATGATGAAGTATTTCATGTTCTTGTATTTCTTAACTTTTATTATCTCTCTCTAATATTGAGAATATTATTTCATCAAATGACAATCTGCAAATTAAGCAGTAAATATATTACCATTAATGACTCTAAATTTTTAATTATTAAGGAAGATTTATATGCAACTTATATTTCTAACCTCTTTTGAGAACTCAACTTAGTACGTTATGGTGGAATAATTAGAATATATACCGTACATTAAAAAATTCTTAGATGAGAAATATCTGGCTTTCGACCAAAAGCCAATTGATCGATTTGAATAATTTTCTAGTTCTTCAATGGATTCCAACATGAATTTTTAATATTTTTTCCATTATTTTTAAACTAAGATTACCTAACTTATCATTCCAAATAACAAAAATATATGGATATGTAAACTTCTAGTTTATTATAAAATTCTTTTGAATTTCATTAATTTTTGTATAATACAAATTAGAGAAAATAATAGAAATTTTTTCACGATATTTTTCTACCTGAAATAATGCTTATAATATGAAGATATTATTAATTCATCTTATGTACTGTCTCGATATGATATTCGTTACTACGAATATTTTTAAAACTTAACAAATTTCTATGAGATTTTGGAGAAAATAATGCATTATATATAATAAGTGTTGTTTCTCTTAATAATAATATATTGACTCTTCTGAAACTTTCAATTATTTTTTATTTTAATAGAAACAATTATTTAACCTATTTTCAAATAAGAAAAATACTTGACATTTTTAAAATTGTACGAGTTATCGCATTATGCATAATATATATATATATATATATATATATATATATATATATATATATATATCGAAATCAATTCTTCCTTTCAATATTTTTGTAAAATTATTTGTCACATCAATGTGATAAATATCTATATGATCATAATCAAAGTTATTATTGTTAAAGATAAAATTTATATTCATATTTTTCTCTCTTTTTACGATACTCGATAAATATCAATAAAATAATTTATCGTACGTAAATATGTAATAAATTTTTCTTCACACCATATCGATAATATTTACTTTAAAAATTTTGTCTACCTTTTTTATTCTCATTTTTGTATAATTTTATTTCACTTCTGGTGATAATAAGTATTTTTATAATATTACTTTATTCTTATGAAAAAAATAATTATTATATATTTACCTTTAAATTATTACATTCACTTCAAGAAATGAGATAAAACCAGTGGAATATGTTTTATGATTTTTTATTTATTAACGAATTGTTATTTTATTCAGTTAAGTATCGCTACATTCATTTCAGGGAATGAGATTGAATCGGAAGATATGAAATTAATTCATAATATTTTTATAATATTTTTTATCGATATTGCTACTATAGGAATATATTCGATATATGTAAAATATTAAAATATTATTATTTATAAATATTTTTCACACATTAAGAGTTAATTCTAACAAAAAATAATGTATTTGAAATAAAAGAATAACTTTGCAATATTAAAATAAATAAATTCATTATCATTATCAATACATGATTAAATTAAAAAAAATTATAATAATTATTCCAAATTTTTTTTTTTACTTATACTTTTATAAGATCACAAATATAAATCATTAATATAAATTATTTTCTTTTATTTCAAATTATATTTTAATAAGTATAAAATGTTATAATCTATAAAAAAACAAATAGTAAAACTTTTTTTTATGTTAGATGTAGATTGAAAAATAAAATGATAATATATAAAAATAAAATTTACTTATTTAATTACTTAAATTAGAATATTATTAAGAGAAAAAACTTCAAATCTGAAATATTTAAATAAGAATTTTATCAAGAAAAAGATCTTTAAACATTTTGAAAAAGAAAAATATCAAATGTGTCATGAAAAATAAAATTGGGTAGCACAAAAACAAAAAAACTCCTATCTACCCATTAATAAAAAACTGTAAAACATATAAATATAATATTATTATCAATCAAAAGTAACGAGACATAAATTATAAACATAAAGACAATGATAATATAATAATTTTTTATAAGAATAATAAACTCATATATTTTAGTATATTTTCATAAATATATATAATTTATTAAGATAGTGAAATAAATAAGATGCATGAAATTAATATTTTAAGAGTAGACAAATTTACTTGGATTTGATTGTTTAAAAATACAGAATCGTGATTATAACGTGTTATGAAAAATAAGAATAATAATAAGAATATAAAAAAAAAAGTTTTCTATTGTCTTCTTGGTGTGTATTACAAAGTAATATGAATTCTTATTTATATGGTTCATCTCCATCATAAGTTACAATATATAAACTCACCATAAATTATAACATAAATTCACTATAAGTTACATCTTATAAATAATACTATAAAACTAAATAATACACCAAATGATGGTGTAGTGGGATATATGAAGGGACATATAAAATAATAGAGTAATAAGAAAGATAAAATAACATCCACAATAATATATATATTTATAACACAAATATATAATTTTTTTTTTCATTTTTACTTTTTTTTACACTATTGTATTTTAAAAAAATATTTTTAAATATATAATATTTTTGAAAAAATATTTTTATAACAGTAAAAATGAAATTTTTTCGATATTTTTGTAAAAATTTCATAATAATTACATAAAATTAATGCATTTGAATCCCCTATTTTTTTTTTTTTAAATTACATTGACACTCACTCATGATAAAATAGTGAAATAGTAAAAAATAACATTAAAAATCTTAACTCTTTTATTTTATTTTTATTATTTTTTAAAATATATTTATATATGAAATAGTAAAAAATAACATTAAAAATCTTAACTCTTTTATTTTATTTTTCTTATTTTTTAAAATATATTTAAATATGAAGGAAAAATCTAATAAAATGAAGGAAAATTTATTACTTCATACTTTTGAAAATTACTTTTTTTAGTCTTATTAATTATCACTCTGATACAAATCATAACTTAACAAGATATTAAAAATCATAACCAAAATAATTTTATATCAATGAGAAAAATAAAATTCTAGTATAAATGTGACATCTCTTTCAGAGACTACCAAAGTGTTGCTTTCGCTGTTGTGATCCTGTGGGTATTTCAGAAGCCCAATACTTAAAGAGCTCGGACCTGCTTAGACATGGCAGTTCAGAAATAGTTGGGATGCTTTGTATTGGCACTTTGCACTATTGCACCTTCCGTTAATAATAAATAATAAAAAAAAAACAGCATGATTGATGATAAATTAATGGATTAAAAAATGACATGGGATTAATTTCTGTTAAAAGTTTTCAAAATGCCTAACCAGGAGATTTGGGGTTTGTTTAGTTAAGTGGAGTGTTATCACTAATCAGTGATTAACAACTAGCTCTTAATCATGAGTAGTTAAAAAAATCAAATATATAACTAGAAATTTTAATTTTTATTATTTATTGAACATAATTATAAATTATGTAAACATTTTTTAAAGTTCCTAGTTGTAGCCGTTAGTTAGTTATTCCGTTAGTTAGTTAAGGATTTGTTAGTTTGTTACTTTCTAGTTTTCAACTAGTGACAGCTCAACTAAAGCAGTTTGTTTCTCCGTGTCTGTAACCTATATGTAAGCTTTTCCTTTTATATCAGTAGAGTTGAGAATTTCATTTGCCTCATTAGAAAGTTTGTTATGGTATCAAAGCTTCTCTTTCATTTGCTGCTTCTTATTTTTCTAGCTTTTTCTCAGATTTTCTTGAAGTTTCTTGCATTTTCTCAAATAACCAAACACATCTATTTCTCATTCTGAACTTCTCAAATCACAATGGTTGATGAACAAACCACTACTGTTAGACAACAAACTACTGTAAAAACCGAGGAGCAACCCTCAAGCACTTACTATCTTCATCCTAATGAGATTCCATCTCTCATCATAGTTTCACCTCCTCTTTCTGTCTTGCCCTGATTACCATTCCTGGTTTAGAGGCATGAAATTGGCATTACTCTCCAATAACAAACTTCAATTTGTTAATGGATCTATTTCAGATTCTTGTCCAACTGATGTCAATTTCCCAGCTTGGCAAAAATGCAACACTATGGTACTATCTTTGCTTGTGAAGTCTAAATCTTCTTTTATAGCTCAAAGCATCATATGGCTTGATAATGCCTGTGATGTGTGGAAGAATCTCAAGGATAGATTTATCAAGGGGATTCATTTTAGAATTTCAGATCTACAGCAACAAATTTACTCATATCAGCAAGGAGAATTGTCAGTAACTAATTTCTATATTCATCTTAAAATTTTGTGGGATGAATTAATGAATTTGAGGCCAGTACCAGTATGTTCTTGCAATCCTTATATAGTTGTGGTGCAATTGATGCATTTAAGAAGTACCAGGACAGTGATTATATAATCGGGTTCCTAAAAGGGTTGAATGAGAATTTTTCTATTGTTAGATCTCAGATCATGTTAACCGAGCCTTTACCCCCAATTAACAAAGTTTTAGTTGTTCAACATGAGAGACACTTACTCAAATCCCAATTAAACCAATTAGCGGAGAGTCTGTTGCTTTTGCCGAAAAAAAAAAAAAACAGTAGTAAATCCTAGCCCTAGTCAAAATACAAGTAGTTTTCAGTTTCTAGCAACAATAATGAAAATAGAAAATACTTTAATTCTGGTGTTAAAAAGCCTCTTTGTACATTTTGTGGCTACCTTGGCCACACAGTAGATAAGTGTTACAAGATGCATGGATATCCTCCTAGTTTTAACTCTGGATTTAAACCCGTGATGAGGACTCCGTTTGCATATGTTAATCAAGTGGAGAGATGGGAGGGATGTGGAGTTACTTTTGACCATAAGAACGACAATAATTATAAGTATGGTGTTATTGATCAGTCTGTTTGTGAATCAATATGTTGTTAGTAATCAATCTGCTATTGAAAATCCCATTCATTCATCTCTATTCATTAAGAAGTCTACATTTACTGCTCTACTCATCTATGCTGATGATGCGATCCTTGCTTTTTCTCAGACATACATGGCACTTTTAAAAAATCAAAGACCTTGGTGCTTTGAAGTAATTCTTGGGATTTAAAGTAGCAAGGACAGTAACTGGTATTTTAATATTCCAAAAGAAGTAAGATTAAGAGTTGCTTCTAAACAATATAAAGCTCCCATGCTATCCGCAGACAAAACAATTTATGTTATTAATCCCATACTTCCTAATGTCACAACCTACAGAAATTTAATTGGCAAACTATTCTATTTGACCAATACAAGGCTTGATCTAAGCAACAATTTCTCAATTTCTTGATAAACCAAAAGAGCCCCACATGACTGCTGCTCACAAGATTTTAAGGTATATTAAAGCCTCTCCTGGTCAAGGTCTTTTCTTCACTGCTCAGGCAACTTGTGAGTTTAAGGTTACTTAGATTCTGACTAGGCCACATTCCAAATCTCTGCAGATCTGTTACTGGATATTGTTTCTTCCTTGGTTCCTTATTGGTCTCCTGAAAATCCAAGAAACAGAACATTGTGGTTAGGTCTTCCTTTGAAGCTGAGTATAGGTTATGGCAACTACTACAAGTATAATCTAGTGGCTTCTGTATCTACTTAAAGACTTGCAGATTTCACATACTTAACCAGCACTACTATTTTTTGATAACATTTCAGTTATCCACATTGCACACAATTCAGTATTCCATGAAAGAACCAAACGCATTGACATTGACTGTCATGTGGTCAGAGAAAAGGTTGCTTCAGGGTTCCTCGAACTACTGCCTGTCTCCTCTCCCAACCAGCTAGCTGATTTTTTTACTAACGCTCACCATTCCCATCAGTTTACTAAATTTCTAAGTAAGCTAAGTGTCCTTAATATTTACACTCTATATTTAACATACATTGTAAATTATGTAAACATTCTCTAAAGTTCTTAGCTGTAGCCGGCAGTTAGCCATTTCGTTAGTTAGCTAAGGATTTGTTAGTTTGTTACTTGCTAGTTGTCAACTAGTGACAATTCAACTAGAGTAGTTACTCTACTTCCCTGTGTATGTAATCTATATATGAGTTTTTGATTTTATATCAGTGAAGTTAAGAATTTCATTTGCCTCATTAGAAAATTTGTTATTTTGGATTGGTAATTGTTGAATTTTAAAGCATTATATCAAACGCTAAATTTATTAAATGTTTCAAATTATCAAATATTTACTCCCAACAATTTATCTAAATTAGACTTTAATCTCTCTAATGATGGAAAATAATTTAAAAATACTTCCATTGAATCGGAAAAGAACAGAAAATTTTAAAGTGTTTATCATCCATTCTAAAAAAATAATCAATGCAAATCTTAATATGAATTTTTACAAATGAAGTGCTAAAAAAACCCTTCATCAAATATAATAAGTTTTATTTTTATATACAACCATTATTAGATATGATTTATAGTTAAAAGGTTGATCATAGGTAATTTATAGCTAAATGATTTATTTATTTATTTCAATTTTTTTATATAACAATATTTTTTGCTCAAGTTGTGAATTCAAAATAAAACTCATTCATTATATAAATAATCAAAATCCTAACTTTATTTTTTAAAACATAAATTAGAATAACAGAAACTACAAAATAGATAATTTTATCATAATCCACATTAAAAATTTTAAATCATTTAAATTTAAATATTGAAATCTCAATCAAAACTAATATCTTATCAAAGTTTTTATTAAAATTATTTAAATGAAATTAAGGTGCATATAATACATTAAATTAAAAATAAAATGATTAGGCAGGCAATATGAGAAGTATACAAAGCAACCGTTGACAAATAAGGTAGATAATTAGCTTAAACAAAATGATTATCTCCGAGGCTTAATGGGTAACAAGAGGAATTGAGCATTCATTGGGTTACGAGCCTCATTCTTTTCTTTTCTACGCCTCTCTTTCTTTTATCTCCTCCATGAAAGGCCACGTTGGGATGTTTCTCTTAGTAACTTTTGACTTTAGAGGCAAAAATTTAGTTGATCATGGAGCTTTTTATTTTTTTTTTCTTTTTGGGATATATAGAGAAGAAAAGCACAAAGCAATAGCATCATCTCCAACTCATTATATTGGAATATGTTTGATTGGTTAGATTCTTTTGATATTAGTATGAATTGGCAAATTGCACAATTAATATTTCCTTTCACATGAAATAATCATTACTTTGCTTGATTTATGTTTTCCTAAAGGGATTTGAGTCCTATTATAGTGTTTGAACAAAAATATTTTTTTTTTTTTTTTTTTTTTTTTTTTTTTTGTGTTACCCAGTCAACATTTTGGCTCCATTTGGTTCTGTTTCCCACACAATATCTTGCTCTTCCCATTATTTTGTTAAGTTTAGACTTTAGCTTCACAATATATATGCTTTGCTAAGAAAATTTACATCACATGTTTATCCTTGCGAAGAAAAATATACTAACTACATGCATTTCAATTAAACCAATTCAAAAATCAAAATGGCTTTCAAACCACATAATTACTCGTCAATTATCTACAGGTTTACAAATTGAACTACTACAGGTTTACCAATTGAACTAACACGCGTCGATTTGTTTAAAATGCAAAATCAATTTTGAAAAGATGGGATATAAAAAAAAAGAAGGGTAATTGAGCATGTCATTTGATATTTCCAGAGACATTAGCGCACAAGAACAGAGGGAGTAAATAGAAGAACGAACTAATCATTCTGAAGTCTGAACTACAAACTCTGGAAAAGGCATTTCTTCTGCATCAGTAGCTCATTTAACACTAGTCAGTGTCCTCTGTTCAGCAATATCAGAAACCCAAAGTTCTTGTCTATTATGCGCAGGTTTGTTGTGGGATTGCTTTGCTTCTTTAAACCACAAACATTGAAATTTGATCTTTAATTATCGATTTACCATCAGAAAAACCCCAAATAACCCTAAACTCCAACCCAACAACCAAGAAATGGATTTAAAAAAGTTGAATAAAAAACAACGAGACAAAAAAGAAATAACTCAAGACAATTATTGACAGCACAAAGAACTCAGACCATTGAAGCTCAATGAAACGTTAAATGAACTCAACAATTATATTAAAATCATCCGATTTGATTAGTTGATAATTAAAAGAATTGGCAGTATAATAATACTGTCCCATGCCCATTAATTATTTTTGGGACCAATAACAAAGGGGGGCATAAGTTCACATCATCCCTCCTTTTTGTCCTAAAGAATATGTAATATGCCAAACGTTTTGGGGAGGTAAGAACAAGATGCTCTGAGAAAGAGAAAGAACCTTGCAGCCTTAACCTATAGGCTATCAAGGAAATTCTATGTAGGACAAGAATGAAAAATAGAACTAGAACTCCCCCCAACTGAATCCATAGACAAAACTACACATATTCTCTTATGTCTAACCAGTTCTGCTAAGAAAAGATAGATACATAACAAAAAGAAATAACAATAAAGGCAAAAATATAGCCATTGAACAACAGTAACAAAGAGGGAAAGAAAAGAAAAGAAAAACACAAGAAAGTCTTGTTATTTGAATAAATTGATGAGAAGAAGAAATGCAACTCACAGGAAAGACAACAAATTTAGAGATGCTTTTTTTTTTTTTTTTTTTTTTTTTTGTTTTAATCCAACCAACCAACTCTTGAAGAATACATTAGGCATGTGTGCTTACACAACAAATGCATAAAAATTAACAACATTATACCAAATAAACACCTTAATGGACCTCTCTCACCATTACCCAATTCAGTACAATCGCAATACGCTCCTTGCAATAGACTGTGCATGACTGGACTTACTCTTTCCCCAACCAACTCTCCGGCTACTCCTCATTGGTGTCAAGTAGAACCTTAACAGTCCATTATCGATGTTGTTTGGCGAATACCTTGCGCTTCTATTCCTCTCCAAAACAAAATCATCTCTTTTCTTTCTTCCATGTCCATTAGTCTCAACATTGCCCTTTCTTGCACTACTAAATGATCCACCACCACCACCACCACTAAATCCATTTGAATTTCTCCAACTAACACTACTATTGCTCCTCAAAATCTTTGGATTAAAACCCCCTCTCACCTCTCCATTTCTTTCCCCTCTCAATTCTTGCCAAGATTCTGAAAATGATCTCTCAACTCCATTTGCTCTGCTATACCTATCTTCATCTTCATCTTTGTTCACACTACGCCGGTGTATAAACCCCCAAATGTTCCAGGCCTTACTCCATCTCCGGGACTTCTTAGCCCCTTTCCTTTCACCATTCCCTACTACAGATGCATTGTCCCTGAATCCCATTTCAAATGTCTCAGAGCAATCGTCTCTTAAAGAATTGGAGTTTGAATCCCTTGAATCCCTGTCTGGAACCACTAATTTAGGTCCATGGAAGTAATCAACAGTTGCTGGAGACACTTTAGCATTGGAAACAGAAGAAGACTTCAACTCATCAATCTCAGCCACCACAGCCGCAGCAGTCTTCCTAATAGAATTAGACCTGTCAAGGCTCTTTCTCCTCCTAGAAGAAGAATCAGAATAGTAGTCTCTAGTTTGAGCAGAGTCCCCAGGTACAGATTCATCTTCATGGATGGAATTAATGGGCATTGGCTGTGGTTCTTCAACTGGGATTTGAGTATCAGACCTTAAAACCATATTAACAGGAGCATCTTCAACAACAGAAACCATGGTGGGCATTCTTGGAAACGTTCTTCCAATCAAATACCCATCCCACGAAGCACGGGGCTCGTCGAAGGAGTAGCGAGGATCATCAAATGAAATCCTACCTGCATCGAGCGAGAATCTCGGATCCGTGTCGCAAGATCTTCTGCCGAACCCATAATCCGCAATTTCCGACTGAGTTTCTCTGTACTGGCGCCCAATCGGCTTCTCCACCGGCAATGTCGCAGACCCTGACCCACAATTCCTCCGTTTTTTAAGCTTCTGTTTTTGCCTCCATTTCTGCAATTTCTTACTGAAAACAGAAGCAGCAGACCAGAAACTACCTGCGATTTCTTTGAAATCTCTCCCAGAAGGCTTCTTGGTTTGTGAATCGAGATCTATGTGGTCCTTCATGGGTTTAAGCTCCTCCTCCTCTTGTAGTTGCTCTGGTTCTATAACAATGGATTCCTCTTCTTCAATAATCTCTTCAATTGGGTTTGCATTGGAATTTCTGGCAGTTAAAATGGGCTCATCTAAAACCCTGATCATGTCTCCACTCTCATTATCGGTGTCTGTTTCAATTTCGTCCTCCTCTTTAGACTCAAGAACCGGACCTCGAACACTGGAAGAAGAAATTCTGGATTCAACTTCAATTTCAGGACCTTTAAACGACTCCCTTTTGGAAGGATTTCGCTCGTCGTCTTGATAAAAGAGAGACCAGAGAGTGCTCCGAACCCTAACGTCACAGGATTTTCTCTGAGGCTCAAAAACACCAGAGAACCCCTCGTTTTTAGAGGCGGAGAATGACTTAGTGCGACGGAGCTCAGGGAAAAAAGAAGGCTTAGAAGTACCAGTCCCACCACCAGAAGGCTTAAAAATAGCTTTAAGGGCAGCGGTGGCGGTGCTGGTAGTAGGGATGGGGGGTTTGCGGGAAGAAGAAGCGGAGGATGAAGAGTGATCGAGCACGGCGAGGCGCTCGCAGAGGCATAAGGGGCAAAAGCCGGTGAAATGCTCTTCGGGGTGAAGGTCACAAGAGGTAGAAGGACGGTGGGGCTGTGGCGGTTGCGGCGGCTGAAGTTGTGATGGTTCGGTAGTGGGATTCATAACCGGTAGTGAAATGCAATGCGCAGTGTGGTCATATTATTTCAGTGAGTGTAAGAGAGAAGCAAGGCAAAGTGCGCCAGTCGTCGTTTAGAGAGAGAAAACTGTTTGGTTCCAACGGACAGTGAGAGCGAGAGAAAGTGAAGTGGGAGAGAGAGTGATGGAACCAACGGGAAAATTAAAAGAAAAGGAAACAAAAAGAGAAGAAAATAAAATCTCCGCGTAGAATTACAATGTCCCACACAAACACTCCCCTAAGATTTCTTTTTCTTTTCGGTTCTGCCTTGCTTTGGCTTTGGCTTTGGCTTTTCCTCTTCTCTCGGGGCACTCGCTCCTTTGAAATTACCATTTTGGGCATATATTCTTACTCCATTAAGCCCACATTGTTTGACAATTCGGAGGGATAAAGTTTTTTGCTTAAACGGCCCAGCTCGGTGTATCTTTATTTTGTCATAATTGTTTATTCTTCCTTTGATTAACAGACCCCTAATTACAATCACATTGGTCCCTATTAAGTATAAATATTCTCACTCTTCTTTCTAAAAATCTTCAAAAGCTCTGACACATATTAAGATTAATCTAATTGACAATAAATTAATGTAGACTAATTTCAATTTGAATAATGTGATTTTAAAAAATAAATTAACTTAATATTATATACCATAAATAATTCTCATAATAAATTTAGAGCCCCAATATTTAAGTGTCAATTCACTGAAAATTTATTTAGTATACAAAAAAAAAATATATTTTACACCTACACCTATATTCTTTTCGTATTAATTTACACTGATACTACAAAAATAAATACATTAATTTTTTTTTATTTATGTAGGATATACCTAATAGTTTTCTCGATTATAGTTACAAAATTAAACCTAAGGTGACCATAACCATAAAACCAAAATGCCACTTGGATAATAAGGGGCAAAGTATCATGAGATGCGGTGCCCCAATTACATCTACTTATTTAATATATATATATATATTATAAAATATTATAATATTATAATAATAATCTCAATTTGAAATATTGAATCTTATTCGAGATAAATAATCACTATTTTTTTATTTTTTTATAATTTATTTGTGAATTCAATTTAGACATTAACAAACATAAATTATACAATAAAAATAAAATTTATAATTTTAATTGAATCATCTACTAAATAAGAATAAATAAATAAACAAACCAAGGTGAATAAACATTACAAAAAAAAAAAAGCAGAATGGTAAAAAAGATGGACGATGATTAGAAAAATAATAAAAAAAATTTAGAGAAAAAAGGAATTTTCTCTAAAATTCTTAAAAAAAAAGCCGCTGTAGTTAATCTTGCCTTTTTTTTTCATTATTTTTATTGTAATAAAAATTTTCCCTTGATTATGATTATGATTATTATTTTAAATTTTAGAGAGGATGCTTCGATTTTCAAAGATTCCTGTCGAGAGAAAAAGCAAAAGCAAACCACGCCATCCCTTAGAAGGAGGTGCTGCTGCTGCTGCTCCTCTGTTCTTTTTTTTTTTTCGTACATGCATAATTTATTTATTCATTCTCTTTTTTTTTCTTCTCACATTTCGCTTTCTTTCTTTTAATTTTCCCCTCTCCTTTCTTTTTCTTTTTCCTGTTTGGGCTTTCTTTTTGTTTTTCCGGCATTTTTTTCTTTTTAATTTGCTCTCAAAACATTCTGAAATCTGAATCTGCATTTTCATGGTTTTTCTTTTTCCCATTTGGATTTTTATTTTGTTTTGTAATTGTCACAACTCATAAACACCATGTCTCACCTGTGGGTGAACAGACTCTCTGTACACTCCCTATCATACTCATTTATTTAATAATGACCACAAAACCAAAACAAAATCAATAAATTTACGAAGTATGTAAAATGCTGTCGTTTTTGTTAAAATTCTTAATTTTTTTTTTAAAATATTTCTTTGGCTTGAAATATTAGACAGAAGTTGAGTTTCACTTTCGTGTTGGTGTAAAAATGAACATCTAAGATGTGCTTAAAAATAAATAAAAATAAACGACTGGGGAATGACATTATTGCCTGGTGAAAGCTATAGGTTCCCCCCAATCAATTCCTGTTAAAAGGAAAATTTTCCTTTTCCTATTCTTTTATTTTTATTTTTTCTTTTTGGCTAGTGGAAATTCACTTTTCTAAAAACAGTGTGTTTTTCTTTCTCTTTCTATCAAAATTTTTATCCATAAAGAATCACTAGCGGGTTTAAACTAGGTTGAGAAAAAATAAATTAAAAACCTGAGTTTAGTTTAGTTTATTTTTTGAAAATTTATTCAGTATAATTCGCTTTTTATGAAAAAAAATTTAAAATAATCGAATTGACGAAAATATATGTATATATATTTGGAAATATATATTTTTTAATAATTATATATTTATTTTATTAAAAAATTAAAAAAATCAAAACTAAATATGTCGGTTCAATTTGATTTAGTTAATTTTATGAAATTTTAATTTGATTCAGATCAAATTATTTAAATTTTAATTCGATTAATTTATTTTTTCAATTCAATTCAAATCGAAATAACTAAATACTCACTTTTATTTTAAATTATCTCTATCTAATTAATTGAATTGGATTAATTGATAACTAGATCAAAAGTCAGTTCGATATTTTTTTCCAGTAATAATGGACATCAAATTCCTGATAATTACAAACTAAAGCGCCAAACAATCATCCTGACCTTGCTTGTTCACAATATTATTATATCATCCTTACAAATAAAAAAAAAAAATAATAATAAATAACTTATAAAAATATTTATTTTAATTTAATTATTTTCAATTCCATTTGGAAATTGTGACACTATGGAATTTAAAAACTATGATTTACATTGATTTTTATGACTTTTTTTTTTTACATGCATCAAGAACTACATTAATATTACACTATTGTAATTTTCAATATTTTTAGTCCATTCTTGGTGTAGTGTATTATTCTTTACATTTTTCTATTTATTATTTTTTCAATTTATTTATAGCTGCATTCAGTATTCTAAATTATGGGATTATTGCAAATTTCATATTCGCAAATGATTTTTTCATAAATTTTATTAATCTTTTACTCATTTTGTCAATTGGAAGGTTCAATAGACAATTAGACATAGATCATACAATGAGATTAGTACATTTTTCTAACTACCTCATTAAATAATTTAATCAAATATTTGATTATTTAGGTGAATGTGTTTGGCCATAGTATTTGATGTTAATAAATATTTAACTTAATGTATAAACTAACTCCTAAATATTTTTAAAAAAATGCATTAATTACACCCATTTTTTACTAAAATTGATTGCACTCTTATACTTTTATTTTTAAGCCAATAAGTCTAAATCATCCCAATTATCAATGCAGATATTTTTCAGTTGGGATAACATATAACTATTTGAAAATGAAGAAAACTAATAAATTTCAACTAATTGAAATTTTTTAAGATTTTATTAAGCAAGAATATATATAAACTAGTGAAAGATAAATTTAATTTTTGCAAATAAAAAATTATTAAAAAAAATATAATGTCATCTGAATTTGATGGCATTCACTTGCGATGTACTAATTAAAAATACAAACATTGTTAATTGAGTTGATATAGATTATTGGGTATGAAATAAAAATTTGGCCGAAAAACTTCTAAGTTGCTATTATAGCTAACAAAGTTTCTAAATTAGTCAAGAGAAATTTAGGATTGGAGAGAAAAATCTTATTTTAATACTGTATTCAATAATTGCTAACATACAATGTGTGTGCTATTTATATTGGCAATACAGTAGATTTTAATAAGAAGTTAGGGTTTTAAGTTTAATGAAGAGTCTAATTTATGTATTAGGCCTAAAAATAATTATATTTTTAGTTAAGTAAGTAAAGTGGTATACATGTCGAAATGGAGAAAAATACAGAAAAGAGGAATTTCTTTTCATAACCTTAATTAGCAAATTAAAACGGAATATGCAGTGGCTAATCAGCCCAACTGAACTATTTATTTATTTACTTTTAAAATTTTGTTGGTCATTTCTAAATTCACATTAACATTGCTAGTTCGCAATCCACTCATGCGTCATTTCTTGTTCCCCACTTGGCATTTGTCGGCTATTTTAACAAAGGCCAATGGAATTCAAAATTTTCAGTTTCAAGATTCTTTCTATAAATAGAAAATTTCAAGTTATAATATCCTTATACAAAGGCCAAATCTATCTGCCAATCCAACTGTGCATTTATAAATATATACACCTCCACCCACTATAACTTTTTTTTTTTTTTTAATTTAAATCTAGACTACTAGAAATATTTTCCTACTAATATACTTATTAATCGAAATTAAATATTTTTCTCCAACAAATCTAATAATGCATTATCATATTTAGTATGAGCTCGATTGTTAAATTAAAATTTTATTAAAAATAAAATTTATTAATTAAAATTTTTATAAGTAAAATTTAATTTGGAGAAATAAAACAGTAAAATTTAATTTAGAGAAATAAAATGCATTTTCAATTTAGATATCAATATTTTTATTTTTTTTATTTAAAATTAAACACTCAATGTAATACAATGAAAAACACTTTTAAATTCTAAAAAAAATAAAATAATTAATAATTATATATAGCACGCAATATAATTTATGAAGACTTAATTAAGTAAGTTTATTATATATATAGTTGTCTCCATAATTAAGTTTAATTAAATTTATTTCTTTGAATAATATATTCAAATATAATTTTTCTCTCTCAATATTAAAAAATATAATGTCGAATAAATTATTATTTAATTTATAATATTTAATGTAATTAATATTTTTATCTTTGTATTTTGAAAAACTAATTAGTTAATTCATAATATTTGATTTTATCAAATATATTAATAATTTCGTCTATTTTACCTTTAAAAGTATATCAAAAAACTAAAATATTCTTTAATTTTTCTTAAATCTTTCCCTTTATATCATTGAAATAAAGAAAAAAGAAAATTAAAAAAAAAAAAAACAAGGATGCCAATCTTCTCCTTTGTTACTCGACCTATCTTCTTCAATACTTGAACCCATTGTTGCCCCACCTTAACCAACCAAACCAACAAAAATTGCCCCCAAACTAGCAAAATTAACCAAAAATTAACAAAAAAAAAAAAATTACTAATCAAAAAATAGAATGTCCCAAATCCACACTAACCTGAACACAACAAGTAATTTTCCACCGTCGGTGTATGGTAGGTGTCCCATGGACTCTATCTATACCCAAGCTGGTCCTTCTCATCTTCCGCCATTGGTGACCTGAAATCAGCCCAAGCATCAATGGCTCAAAATCCTTGCTTGGTGTGAGCACATCATTAAAGACAGACATGGTTGTATTCTTGGTATAATTAGAGCAAAAAGTCTTTAATGTAGCTGCATATTTTGAGTTGAAATCAAGGTATGTTGGGATGTTCTTGCTTTAATGATGAACACTTCAGAAAGTTACAAGACTTGTCCTGCATCAATGATGGAGTTAGGCATGCAAAGCCTGGTTCTACATTGGTTGGCTAGAAAAAATTGGTGGAGGCATTGGTGGCCTGCCCACCTGAGCACCGGGAGTGAAATTTGCCATTGTCCCACTACCACCAAGAGGTGGAGGAGGGGCAGGTGGAGATCTACGTGCTGGTAATGATTGTGATGGAGGTGGTGGCGCTTGGAGTGATGGTGGCAAAGACTTTGGAGGTACAGCAGGAGCTGCTGTTCTATTGAGGGTAAAGTTGGTAATATAATAAAAAATTATTTTATTTTTATTTTTAATATTTTTAATAGAAAATTAATAAAATAAATAATTGACGAAATTAAATATTAAAAATTAATTAATTAATTTATTAAAATAGATGAAGGAAATGATTAATTATATTAAATTTTAAAAATTAAATAATAATATATCCTATTATATAATTTATCCAAAAAAAAAATAGGCAGACGATACTGCCTGAGTTGATGGCAATGGCATGACATTGCCAGCGTAGAAAATTAGCTTTTTCTACAAACAAAAATCATTAGCAAATGAGTGTGCACGTGTCGACGTACGGAATACATATAAGAATACATGCACGTATAGTATTTCGTTTCATTTTACATTTTTTTTGCTAAATAACGAACAAATACGTCATTATAGATTGGACAGACAGCGTGGAGCGGGCCCGCCTTTTCTACACATGTACACTTTTTGATTGGGGCACTCTACTACTAGTCTATATACAGTACGAAGAAAGAGTTCAAACAACAATAATATTAGCATTTACAAGTTACTATCAATAAAAATCTCTCTAAATAAAAAATAAAAAATTAGAAGTTCATTTTTTCAATTCGTTCAATTATATCTAAAGATAACTTTAGAATTAAATTAGCTTTTAATATTTGAAAATTAATTCAATTAAATAAAATATTATATTTAGGGCAAATTTATTAGTATTTTTTGGATCAATTGAAATTTTTTTATTAAAAAATAAAAATTTAATTTTATATTCTCAATAATAAAAATATATAAAATATAAATTTTAATAAAAAATAAAAAATAAAAACTATTTATATTTTTGAAAAATTATAAAAATTTCACAATTCATTACTTTTTTCTCAATCACCAAAAATTATAAAAATTATTAACTACTTTCAAAATATCTGTTGTTTAAAATTTTAAGAAAATATTTATTATTTTTTTTTAGTTTTACTCCTTCTTCATTTCTTCATTAAATATTTAAATTAATTGCTTTTATTTCTTTACGCCAAAATTAAAAAAAAAAAAGATATTTTATTCATTTTACTTTAAAATTATGATAATTTATTTGTTAATTCATGTGCTGAAACTTCAGAGAAAATAAGAAAGTTAGGTTGAAATATGAATTTATTTTGACACTAAACAAATGATTCCCATTCCCACTTATTAATTATTAAATGTATCAATTGAACTGAACTTAACTAATACAACTCGTGTAAAATTTTCAAAGTAATTAATAATAATATGATTTGTAATTGATTGTGTGCATTTTAAGCTTTTTCCTTGCAATCTTGTAGTGTGTATTAAATATAAGAATGTGAAGGAAGGAGAAAATAAGTAGGTAATTAAGCAACTATAATTAAATCAGTCAAGTTTATATATCATTGAAAAACAAAAGAGAAGGGAAAAATAGCATATGCTCGCAATCAATTCTGAACATTATATCTACATATAAGATTAATTAAAGAACACAGGCCAACACAACAAGTACATGTGTGTAAATTAATGATTTTACAAGTAGGAGTGAAAGCTAAACTGACCAAACCGATTAAATTAAATTCAAATTAATTATTACACAATTTATTTGGTTTAATTTGAAAAATAGAGTAAATTGAAAGTTCTATATAGTTTACGATTTGAGTATTTTTTCTCGATTTTAAATTGAACCGAACTAAAATTGTATATATATTGTGTTTCACTATTATTATAATGAAATATACAAGTTTTGCGTTGTACTTATTAAATTATTTTTGAAATTTTTTTATTATTTATATTATATCGGTATTTTTTTAAATTTATAATAAAATAATAACGATTTATAAAAAAAATATTTGATTTGAAACTAACAAATCAAAAATATTCAAACCAAATTAAATCGATAATTTAATTATAATAATAATTTAATTTAATTTAAAAAAATTTTAAATCGTAAAAATTAATTTAATTTGATTATAATCTTTTCAACCAATTAAATCAAACTGATACCACCCTACTACATACATGAATTAACTCATAACTTTCATCACTATATAAATAATAAATAAAAGTGAGTTGACAAATTCTTAATTACCTATATTGACTCATACCAACCTATAAATTTTGATTCACTTCATAATTGATTTGAATATATTTACTTCAATTTAATCGGTTGTTTATTTAAATATAAAATCATTAAAATATTAAATACACATAATTCATTGACCTGACATGAACATAATTTATTTTGATTTTCAATTAATGATTAACAATATATATTTTTTGACTCGAAATAAACTAAAAAAATTTTTATACTTACAAATTTTAAAATGCAAATAAAAAAGACTATTAAAATAATAGATTTAAAAAAAAAATTCTAGATAGATTTTAAAATACAATTTCGCATGCTCTTTAAATTCTTCAAATGTTAACCATGGAATCGGAATATGAAACAATAGTTTAACGAACAATCCTAACAATGCCTGAGCCTAGCTATCTCTTAATTAGCTATATTGTAATATACAAGAAGATAATTGATTGATGGGCATGCATATATTATATGGATAATGAGACCCCGCCGCTAAGGCACGAGCTGTATCATTCCTATATGTGTGTGTATATGATATCCCTCAAGCTTATAGATAGTTGATATGTGCAAAGTGTGTGTGTGTGTGTGAATGGCTGCAATGGGTCCATCTCACCATCCTCTTTCGGTTGCACATCACGGGGGTCCCATAAACAATATATCTTCCATGCTCACATGGCTTTTTATTTATTTATTATTAACATTTTTATTAAAGAGAAACAGAAAAGAGATTTGGTTTAGTGGTGTTCGGTTGGTGGTGATAGTGGATGGTGGTGGTGGTGGTGGGGATTGAAAGCCAAACCAATTGTATACCTATTATTATTAGTGTATTTGTGCATGGAATGAGCGGTAAAGTGAATCTCTGTCCTCTGCCCTTATTCTTTTTTTCTTATGTTTTTTCTCCAAATTAATTTCATATATTAATTTACACATACAAAGAGAATATATATACATGCATCAGGCTTAAGAATTTGTCTCTCTTTTATTTATTTATTATATATAGAAGGAGAGTTCGGTTTTGTCCTTTTTAGGGTTTTGTTTTGTTTTTGTTTTCTTCAAATAATAATTATTCCTCTTAAGTGGGATGAAAAAAGAATTGGGACAAATATTCTCTCCAAGTGCTATGTGGCTCCATCAACTATATTTTCCAAGTCTTTTTTTTTTCCACTAAAAAACATAGGTTAGCTATTGCTTTCAAAATGGGCTTCATCCAATTGATTTTTATATATGTTTTCTTTTTTCATAAATCATTTGTGTTGATACTATTATAGTCCAACATGTAAATATTAAGTCCCCACCAAAATTACGTACATCAGACAACTTGACCCATCACTCTGTCCCTCTCCAATCAATCATTATTATACATCATATGTTGTAATTGCAATGGTATGAGCTAAGCTAGTTTGGATTCCTATTCATAATTACTCAACCTGTAGTGTATGTTACATGCTAATAAATATTACTAATTAAGTTTAAGCTTTTAATTTATTGATATGTATATATTTTAGTAAATAAAAGAAAACTCGAGCTTAAATCTCTTTTCACAATCATCAAAATTAGGGTTGAGCAATCTGTATAACCAAACTGCACCAATTTATAAAATAAATCGAATTAAATTAAATCAATTTTTATAGATTATGAATTGAACCGATTTATTTCGATTTGATTAATTTAATTTTTTTAATTTTAAAATATATATAACGTCAAGTAATGTATAATGACATAATTTTATACCTATATATTTTTTATATTAGATATTTTAAAAAGTATATATAATATATATGTAAAAATTTTAGTCTAATTCAGTTATTTCAGTTTTTTTGAATTAAATACCAAACAGAACCGAATAAACTAAATTTTTCAAAGTAAAAAAACTAAATCAAACTGAACTGACCGAGTTAAATTTAATTTGGCTTAATTTTTTATTTTTTTGATTTTCTGCTCACCCCTAATCAAAATTATACTATTAATTAAGTTTTATAATCAAAATTTGAATAATATAGATGCTATTAGCACTATTAATTCATATAAATTTAAGGCGAAATACAAAGAAATTGTCTTGTGACTGAATAAATGGATAGCATGTTGTTTGAATTTCTAACATGCAAATATCTCTCATTTTGAGATTACTAATTTGAGAAATTATTAATATTTTTTTAATATATTCATATAAAAATAAATCTATATGAATATATTTCTAATTTAATTATATATAAATTTATTTTTATACAAATAGTAGATGCTCTTGTCATATTTAATAATTTTTCTATTAATTTATATTTAAATAAAATTTGGGACACAATTTTCATATTAATTAAGCATATAGACAATGATTATTATAATTTCTGACACGCAAATAATATATAAATCTAGGTTAATCAGAGAAGCGTAAGTGATACTTAAATGGGTATGGATAATTACTAAAATAGGATATACTTACAATTATAATATGTATATATATGCCTGATTCATGCAGTAGCATGGCCTAATTAAATAGCTACTACAGTTCCTTTATATAAATCTGAAAATGTGTGTGTGTAGATATATATTATTTTATTTATTTTGCAATATATATGAATTGGGGATGACTTGGAAAGGAGAAGATTAGAACTGTAAAAGCATGCAAAGCCAAGATTAGGAAAGCAACGTTTAAGGATTTGAGGAAGCAATTTTTAAGGCTTGTTTTGTGTTCTTTTGTGAACAACTGAAGATTCGGTAGTCAGACTACTAGTTTTGTGCTTTGTCCCTTTGAGAAGCTTTTTTGCAGTGAGAATGAGCTTTCCTTACTTTTTTTTTTATTAAAAAAAAAAAAAAATTCATTTCCTCTATGATAAATTAATTAATTACATCAGAATTTTACATTTTCACTAATTAATTAATTAATACATGATTACATATATATATATATATATATATATATATATATATATATATATATATATATATATATATATATATAGATATAAATGAATAAACACACGCATGTAGATATATAAATATATATGAGACACAGATAAAGAGAT
>CANXYC012985340.1:0-35022 GCA_948193065.1 Aleurites moluccanus | reverse complement strand
GGTTAAACTGAAAAAATGGTATATATATATATATATATATAATTTGACATTTATTATATATATGATGAAAATAAATATAATGTAATTATGGATAAATAAAAAAATTATATAAAATTATATTTTTTATGATATCAATTCATTCACATTAAATTAAAAGTTATATATATAATAAGTTATGAATATTTATTTGTTTAAATATTTACTCACGCAATTAAGTAATATATAATAGGATCATGATTTTGGCGTTGAATAAGTTTTGGTATAAAGTAAAATTGAAATAAAGTTACTAAAATTCTCTTAATTTCTTTGAACTCAAAACAACGCTATTTTTACTTGATGAAAACGACATCAGTTTGATCAAAAATAATAAAAAATAAAAAAAATTAACTTGCTCGAATTGAAAAAATCGATCCAATTCGATTTATTCACCGATTAACCAACTGATTTATCAATTTTTTAATCAATTTTTAAAAATAAATAAATAAAAACTGACCGAACTAATTTTTATTTAATTTTTAACTTTTCTAATTCCATCCATTCAGACTAATTTTAACCACCATAGATACAGTTCCAAAATTATTCTCACATCAATCAAGGTTTACTCAAGTCTACGCCTGTGTTACTCAAAACAAATATAATATACTTTATTCCTAGAGTTCATTATATTGTACACAATCTAATACCTCAAAAAAATAAAATTATATAAAATATATATTGATGCGTACATACAATTCAAAATTAGTTATTGTTTTGTCATTAAGTATAATGTGGGTAAGTATAAGGCAAAAAGCATTTTCAGATATCTGTATTTTCACCTTTTTTTTGTTATTAAATTTTTATAGTTTTATTTTTTGTTAATTTTTTATATATCAATTTTTTTTTTACGGGTTGAACGGAAGTGGAATTAAATTTAGATTCCCAATTTGATGCCAATTTTCATAGTTAATAATGTCAATTCCTTTTATTGACTGCAGACATAAAAACTTCTGCGCCGCCCATAAAAGACATATGCAACATTCAAAGTTCCAATTCGACAATTTGTAGAACTCTATAAATTCTATAAATTAGCTTTAACCCATACCCATTTGCACTTGCTAAGAAAACTGATTTTCCAAGGGTGAGCTTGGATAGCGTCAATGGGTTCTTTAGCACTGACTATTTTCCATTTTTCATGTCGTTTCTCTAGCCATAGCCCAACCAGATTTCAGATCCCATTTCTGTAACAATGACAGAGGTAATTACACAGCTAACAGCCCCTACAAAAACAACCTCGACAGCCTTCTGTCATCATCACTGGCCTCCAACACCGAAATTGACAATGGGTTTTACAATCTCTCTGTCGGCCAAGACCCCGACCAAGTAAATGCTATTGGATTATGTAGAGGAGACATTGGGCTTGCTGACTGCCGAAGCTGTATCAGAAACACTACTCGAAAAATCTTACAAATTTGTCCGAACCAGAAAGAAGCATTTGGAGTATACGATTTCTGTACTCTGCGATATTCCAACAGATTGATATTTGGTGTGATGGAAGGATCACCTATTTTCATCCTTCAAAATGTGAATAATGCGACGGATGTGAACCGGTACACTCTGGCACGTCAAAATTTGTTGGGCGAACTTCGAAGCGTGACTGCAGCAGGAGACTCTATTCAGAAGTTTGCGAAAGGAAATGAAAGTGCAGGAGATGAAATGGTATATGCACTTATGCAATGTACTCCCGACTTATCAAGGGAAGAGTGCGATGATTGTTTGGGTCAGGCTGTTCGACTTATTCCAGGATGTTGTGCAGGAAGAATAGGAGCATACATAATAAGTCCCAGCTGCAATGTCCATTATGAAAACAGACTTTTTTATCAGCTTTCATCTGATACGGCACCGCCATCACCAGCAGTACTTCCCCCTCCACCACAAGGTAAGTAAGCAGACATTTTTTATTTGAAAATCATCAAATTTGTAATTTCATGAATTCTCCTTGGGCTTTTCTGTATGAATGGAAAAAATTCATGATTGATATTCAACACTTAATTAACATGATCCAATTTAATTTCTGCAGGAAAGAAGAGCAACAGAGCACGAACAATCATTATCATCGTAGTTCCAATTGTTAGCGTTGTAATATTAGTAATCTGCTTTTGCATCTTTTTGAGGGTGCGCAGGCAGCCAAAGGAGAAATTAGCTGAAAGTAAGTAAAATAAGTGGACTATTAATTTCTTGCTTCATGTTTTAGGAATGCATTATATCAATTTCATTCTCACGCTTGTGTGCTGACTTGTTCTCTTTATTTTGAAGCTGTAAATGAAATGGAAACTGCAGAATCTTTGCAGTTGGACTTTGGAACTGTTAGAGCTGCAACAAATAACTTCTCTGAAGAAAATAAACTTGGACAAGGTGGATTTGGTGCCGTTTACAAGGTTATTATGGAAAGCCATACAGTATATACATTCAATAATTGAGCCATGATATTATAAAAATTTTCAATCGCTTGAATTCAAATGATTTTTCAGGGTACATTATATAATGGAGAAAATATAGCAGTTAAAAGGCTGTCTAAGGATTCAGGACAAGGAGATCTAGAATTTAAAAATGAAGTCCTACTGGTGGCCAAGCTTCAACACCGAAATCTAGTTAGGCTTCTGGGTTTCTGCTTGGAAGGAATTGAAAGGCTTCTTATCTATGAATTCGTGCCTAACACCAGCCTTGACCATTTCTTATTTGGTAATCCATAAGCCTACATATTTATATCTCTACTCTGTTTCATGTTACATTGACATCACAGAAACAGTCATAGGTATTAATGAACATCTAAATAATTAATGTTCATTAAAGCTAGCATATATACTTAATATCTATAATTAAATATGATAAACCAACAAGCTTTAGCTCAATATACTTAAGTCATTTCCAGAATTATGAGAACTCGAATTTAAATTCCAAACATGCAGATCTAAGAAAGCAAGGAGATTTAGATTGGGAAATACGTTACAAGATTATTTGTGGCATAGCTCGAGGACTTCTTTATCTTCATGAGGACTCTAGGGTTCGAATCATTCATCGTGATCTTAAAGCTAGCAATATTTTATTAGATGCCGATATGAATCCAAAAATTGCAGATTTTGGCATGGCAAGGCTTTTTGCAATGGATCAAACTCAAGACAATACAAGTAGAATTGTGGGGACTTAGTAAGTATCTAAACGAACTGAAAATAAAATTTGCTAATCATTCTCTATTTTTATTATCCACCATAACTAAAACAAATTCAGTTTAATTAAATTTGAGCTCAATTATGTATGAATTTGAATGCAGCGGCTATATGGCTCCAGAGTATGCAATGCATGGCCAATTTTCAGTTAAGACAGATGTATTTAGCTATGGAGTGCTGCTTTTAGAGATTGTAAGTGGTCAAAAGAATAATTGTTTCCGCAACGGGGAGAATGTAGAGGATCTTTTGAGCTGTGTAAGTATATATTCAATATTTAGGAGACGCTTTTGAAATGGTTAATTTCCCATCAACATCCTTAAAAAGAAGGAATATTAATTGATCTACCTTGCAGGCATGGAAGAATTGGAGAGAAGGAACATGGATGAATCTTGTAGACCCCACTCTGAGGACTGGTTCAAGAAATAAAATGATGAGGTGCATCCACATTGGGTTACTATGCGTTCAAGAAAATTTGGCTGACAGGCCAACTATGGCATCAATAGTTTTGATGCTAAACAGCTACTCGCTCACTCTGCCAATACCCTCACAACCAGCATTTTTTATGCACAGTAGCATTGAATTTGAATCAGACATTTCATCTTCGTTGGGGTATAATTCAAGGAAGACAGGGTACTCACAATCTAAATCTGAAGCCTTGCCATTGTCGAAAAATGAGGTTTCGATTACTGAATTATATCCTCGATAATGGCATTAAAGATTACATGCATTTTCCTTATTTACATGTTTTGTCATCAACTGCATGCCTGTGTATTTTGTAATTGATTATTTCATCTTTTTGTTATAAATTGCTACTAATTAAATACTATTTACTTTCAGTTTGGAATTCTTGGGTGTAGCTCAAAAATGCAATACAAATAGATTTATTCATAATTATGTCTAAATTTAAAAAAAAATTCAAAATTTCAATCCGTCTCCTCTTTTTTTTTTTTTTTTTCATAAATTGATACTCATAATTCGACTCACGAACATAAGGCAAAGATTTGCCAGTATTAGAATTCAGAAAGTCTAAGTCAACCTGGCTATTTCATAGGAAATAAGAGGCATGGAGTTAGGTTTCTATTCTCCTATTATTATTATTATTATTGACTTTTTCTTGAAAATGATTCCCCCAGTATTTGCTTTGATCTCAATAATATAAATTAGAGATTTCTTCAAAAATATCGAAAAAAATAAAAAATATTTTATTTTTACTTGAATGGTAGCTCACTTTATTACTGAAACCATTATTCTGAAACTTACCTTTTTTTAGCATTAAAAAGAAAAATTGAATATAAATTTATTATTCAAATGTAAATACACTTATTATTATTATTAGAACATTATGTTCAGGTTCAGTCGCGAAGCCACATAGGTGATATGGTGGGCATTGACCACCTTTTTATGTTTTTTTTAAATATTAAATATATTATTTTATGTAAATTTATAATATAAGAAATTTTATCCCTTTTTATAAAAAATTCTGGCTGTAAAATAATTATTGGATGCACATATGGAACTTATTATTATATTTTTAGATTTTCTTAAAAATATATATATATATAATTTTTATAGACATATTGTATACTTTAAGATACGTGTAAATCTAACTAAAATCTATATTGTTGAAGTTATTTACTCATTTTTGGTTTTTCTCTAAGATATATATTATTTTGACTAGTTATTTGTTAATTTAAGGTTTTGTAATTTGTAGATTTTGTTTTAATTTTTATTTTAAATCACGAAGTCCACATGTTATATTGGGTATAAAATTAATTTTTACTCACGTTATATAGCTAACACTAACTCAAAAAAATTTTACCTAATAATAATTTAAATACGAGATCTTCTACTATGAATCCTCCTCAATAAAAAATACAACATAATAACGATAAGTCAATTTTTTTATATTATATTTCTTGTTTAGTAGTTTTTTTTTTTTAATTTGATCGGCATTTATTTAATAATTTAAATTGTTGAATTTTAATATATTTTTTGAAAAAAATTCAACACTAAACCTAAAAGAGAAAAAAAAAAAAAAAGAAGGAAGATAAGTAGATAACCTTAATATTAATATTAAACTACAGAACACCGTGTCTGCCTGCTCCGGTTGTAGTTAACTATTCGGCCTTTTCGCAAATGCACGAATCACTTTAACAAGTAATAGAGTGAGTAGAGTATCGTCCCACAAAGAGGCGTTGTCAATTACTGAAATTTATATTATCTTTATTAATTGGAAAGAAATTAATTTGGTTTGGATAAATTTTTTTAAAGCAAAATTAAATAAATAAGAAATCTCAATTTAGAAATTTAAGATATTAAATAAAACTATCTAGAATTTAAATTCTGTTAATTGAATTTATCCGGTTGATTGACTCAATAATGATTTCAAGACTAAAGTGTTTGATGGATTGATTACTCTAAATTATGAATTAGTTTCTCTCGAGCAAAAATCCAAACATTAACATTAATGCAAGTGTCTACTCTCGTGATCACCGAATTAATGTTAATTCATTAAAATCCTTAGCAATTTCATAAAATCTAACGATACATGCTTTAGCTTATTAATTCCATAAACTAGCAACTATCGCAACTCTCGCTTGTAAACAACTACTTTAGATAGTGATTATAGTGGTCAATTATAAAACACTTATAAATCAAAATTAACAAATCAAATTATATATTAAGAATAATTAAAATCATAAATCATTATCATCAACCTTTATTATTCAATTAACTTCATCTAAATTTTAGAAAAAGGATTTAATTCATCATGATAAAATAATAAAAAGATAAACTAATCAATAAATTAAACATGTTCATAATAAAATTAACAAAAAAATAAACAAATACAGAAAGTAAAAACTCTATTTAATGATCTCTTTGATTGATTGAAGGTATTGAAGCTCCAGAAATCATTTTCTCTAACCTCCTTTAAGTCTCCTTAGCTCCCAAGAGTGATCTTCCTTTTTCTCAAGTTTTGGTTACCTTTTTATAGACTTTATTTCTAAGGGCAGTACAAAATACCCGGTACAGACATGAAATACTGGTTACAGAGTTCAAAATACCGGGTACCCGTATTTCATGCTATTTGGCGAAATACCGATTGTCCAGTGAAATACCGGTTGTATACGGTGAAATACCGGTACCCGATATTCTCTACTGTCTCTCGGATTCCATTTGTACTTCAAATACTGGTTCCTCATCTCCAAATACTGGGTATTGGCTCCAAATACCAGTGTCCGGTATTTCATCCCCTGAAGATTATTTCAAAACTAAAAATCCAAAATTTCAATTTTTAAAACTTCAAAATAAAATCAAATCAAATAGAAATTTTTATTCAAAAATAAAATCATAATTAAAATCAATAATCTAAATAAAATCAAAATCAAATCAAATAAAAATATTATTCAAAATCAAATCTAAATCCTATTAACTCTACCAAAATATTATTAAATCTTAATTTTCAAATTGAAATTCAAAATTATATTAAAATTAATCTAACTTAAACAGAAACTCAATTAATTAAATATAAAATAACACCTAAAATACTAATAAAAATACTTAATTTTAATGCCTAACATTAACTACTTCCATCTTAATAGAATGATTTAAATACTGTAGTGTTCCATTCAAGATCAGATTTTTCTGCTTTATTTATAATAATATTTTGACTATAATGACCATAGCAAACTTTGACCAAATGACCATAGAATGGTAAAAAAGTTGCGTGTTTGTTTCTAATAACGCAGAGATAATGACCATAGTAGACGTTGATATGGTCCAAGGAGGTTTGTCGGTCACCACTTCAATATCTATCAATTAAATATAATATAGTTCCCTAAAAAGATATACATACTATACCCTATTATACTTTTATGGAATGGAAATTTTATTATTATTCTTATTTCATACTTTGATTAGTCATTCTTCCATCTTCATTAAGAATTCAAACTGACTTCAATTACATAATATTTTTTCTAATGAAGCTTTATTCCAGGATTAAGACCCAAACACAATTTGCTTAATTTTATTTTAGAAAAAATATAAAAAAATATTTTGTAATTTGTATCATTCTCACTCACTATAGAATATATGAAATTGTTTTTTGACAAAATGAGATATGAAATTTATGCTGTTAATATTTTGAGGTTTATAACTTTAACGCAGTTAGTATTTAATGATATAGTGCTGATATAATTGTTATGAACTCTATTTTTTTATTTTTAATTTGATATAATTACAAGTAAATTTTTATTAATTTACATAAAATTTAATTTTATTAAAAAATAAAAAATTGAAAAATTATAAAATATCAAAAGAAAAACAAAACGAGCTGCTTCACATTTTTATTTCCCAACTTTAATAATTTCTTTTGAGTGTAACCAACTCACAAGTTTAAAGATATCCATTTCGATGGTTGAATCAAATGGAGCAGTAATGGGTTTTCAGCTTGGGCAGATTTTTTAACAAGTGAAATCATAGCGTAAATATTCATTAGAAGAAATTCAAGAAACAGGATGAAATTATTAGAGTTATAACAGATGCCATTGGAGCAGCAGGTGGTTTCAGTATTGCAATTAAGGAGTATTTAATAGATAATTGGTAATTACTGATTTAAAATAAAAATATTTTTTTAAGTTAATAAAAATTTAAATTTGTATTTATAATTTTTATTTATTATCAGATTTTATCGATTTAAGAAAAAAATATTTAGAACCTGTTTGGTTGGTCAATTAAACACCTCTAATTGTCGATTGCTAATATGAGCGTCGCCAATTAAAAAAATTTGTATTATTTGATTGGCCAACTAAAACTCTGATTATGATAAAATTTCTTTTCAACCGGTAAATCTCATAAGCAGCTATAAGCTGCTTTTAGCGATTGACGATTTATCAATCGCACTTTTACACCAATCGCACATTTAGCAATCGCTCTACCAAACACCCTCTCAGAGGTTGTTTGATTATCAACTAAATACCCCTAATTGCCGATTGTCAACATGTGCGTCGCCAATTAGAAAAATTTATGTTGTTTAATTGGCCAACTAAAAACTCCGATTATAACAAAATTTCTCAATAATCGATAAATTCCATAATCTGACCAATCACACTTTTATATCAATCACACATTTAGCAATCGCTCTATCAAATATTCTTCAATAATTTATTAATTATCAACTCGTATATTTTTAAATCACAATTAAGTTTTGTAGTTGCCAAACATTCCTTAAATATAAATTTGTTCAATCTTTTAATTTCAATTCTCGATTAAAAATATAAACTTAAAATAAAAAAAAAAAAAAAAAAATTACAATAGAAGAAGAAGAACCGTTCACTTGAGAATCTGAACAGTCTAATTCTTGCTTTCTCAAAACCTTCATAGAATCCCTCAAAATTTTCCCGAGAAACAAACACTTTTTTTTTTAATTATTTGCACCCCTCGCACTTCCTCTCTCTCTTTCTCTCTCATCTTATCCAATCAAATCTCAAATTGCTACCATTGAGTCCACCTACAATAGAAAACCCACAGGTCTAAAATTTATTTTTGCCGCTGTGAAACCCACATGGAATATCCATCCAGCAATATGTTGGATGCGGAAAAAACCCACCGTTCTCTACCTCATAAATACATTTTCATTGGACTCTTCAATATCCTCCTCCTCAGCGTTGGTGCATCCATCGATAAGCGGCCTTAATTTCTTTAACAGAAGAAAATTTGGGAACACCAAGAAGACTAAGAATATCAAGCACAGTGGGAACATCTTGCTTGATGATGTCACCAAGATCGCGAAGGCGATGAGGCCGAGATCAATGGCGAAGGATCTAAGTGGGATTGTTGATTGTCGATGGATGTACTGTTGGTTGCGTCTTGGTTGGATTTTAAGGAAGGAGAGGGGAAGGAGATGAAATGGATCGATTTTGGTGGCGGTGGAGATGGAGATAGTATGGTGGTGGAGATGGTTCTGTAAAGAAATAAGAAAAAAATAATTTTGTGGTTCTATAAGGAAGAAAAAGAAGAAAAAAAATTTCTTAAACATTTTTAATTTTTTAATAAAAATTAAAAATTTAATTAATTTTAAAATTATTAAAATTTAATAAAAATAGGAACTCACATATGCCATGAGATTAATGAAAATTCACATGGCATTATATTATATTAAAAACTTAATTCAGTAGAATTTACATATGCCATGTTAATGTCACATTACCAAAAATTAACTAAATTAGGGGGTAAATCTTAAAATGTTAAGGTGCGAAGTTTAAATTTCATTTTGTTAAAAAAAAATTCACGGACCCAAAGTGAAAATGACTTGCATCGTAAGATATTTTTTCATATTTTATTTTATTTTTTTATTTATATTAGGTTTTTGTCATATTATTATATCTATATGCATTGAGATTATTTTAAAAGTGGAAGTTAAATTCGAAATTAATGTTGAAAAAAGAAAAAAAAATTATTTGATCTTTTTAGTTTAAAAAAAAAAAAATCTTAACATAAGAGAAGAAATTATTATGATAATAGACACTCAATTGAATTCAATTGCACTTTGTAGAGGTCATGCTTCTCTTCAGGATTGTAGAGATTGTGTCAGTAACTCTACTCGTGAGGTATTGCAGATTTGTCCCAACCAAAAGGAAGCAATTGTTTTCTATGATTTTTGCATTCTTCGATTCACAAACAAATCCATAGTAGGTGCAGGAGAAGGAAACCTGACTTTCTATATGCGAAATGCAAACAATGTGTCTGATGCGAATGAGTTCAGTTTAAACGTTGTTGGCCACACTTAGAAACACAGCTTCATCAGGAAACTCTGTCAGAAATTTGCAACCAGAGATGTAAGTGCAGGTTTTGATATCATATAAGCACTTGTGTAATGTACTCCTGATTTATCCAACCAGCAGTGTGATGATTGCCTGGTGGGAGCTATTGGAGACGTTCCAAATGCTAGTGGCGGAAGGAGAGGAGAGAGAGTAATGAAACCCAGCTGTAATCTTAGATATGAGACTTATCGTTTTTATGATACTATACTTGATTCACCACCACCATCGCCACCAATATCTCCACCTCCATCAGCAGAAGGTATACGAGTAATATTTTATTAATAATAATTCTTATCCTGTATATCTTTAATTAAATAATTATATGTTTTGCAATTGCAGGAAAGAAGAGCAATAAAACACCAACAGTCATTATCATTGTTGTTTCAATATTGCAATACTTGTCATCTCTGCTTCTGCATCTTTTTAGGAGTAAGGAAGCCAATGAAAGAAATTGAAAGTAAGTAAAATATTGATCATGATCATATGTTGCTTATTGTTATTTTATTTTAATATGCTTGATAAGGTACAACTGAATTACAATTATCGCAAATTGTGATAATTGCATTTATGTACATACAGGGGAGAAACTAGACTCTAAGGATTTGAGGTTAAAAATAATCATGAAAAAAAATTTCAAGTTTTCAAGATTAATTTAAAAAAAAAATAGAATTGTTAGTGTTATT
This sequence comes from Aleurites moluccanus, assembly GCA_948193065.1. Classification (NCBI taxonomy): domain Eukaryota; kingdom Viridiplantae; phylum Streptophyta; class Magnoliopsida; order Malpighiales; family Euphorbiaceae; genus Aleurites; species Aleurites moluccanus. Next base: position 24,315 of record CANXYC012985340.1, on the reverse strand, counting down.
ATTTATATTATAAAATATTTATTTATATATAAATATAATAATATATTAATAACAAATAAAACTTTAAAATTTAGGGGCAATTTATACATATTTAAAAAAAAAATTATGAAATATACATGTAAACTAAAATGAAAATTTTAAAAATTTGAGGGGTTTATATGATATATTTTTAAAAATATATAAATATATAAATTAATTTTAAAAGAAGCTAATATGATATATTTTAAAAATATATTAAAAACAACATATATATATATATATATATATATATATATATATATTCAAAAATTTTAAAGTGGTTTCGCCCAAAATATATATATATATAGAAAATGTATTATATTTTAATTTTGGAACTTTGTTTTTGTGAAGCTGTGGATGAAATCAACAGTCCGGACTCTCTGTAATTTGACTTTGGCACTAATATCATTTTTATCATGTTCCGATTTTATCGGGCACGTGATTAATATTAGGGAACGAAAAAATATAAGACTTTTAAAACTCATAATAAGTCCAATTTACCACTGAATGACAAACTGCAATATGACAACTATAACTATTATAAAATAATTACTATAAGAACTCACCTATCAAACAAAACTTTAATAATTTAACATACTCATATAGCTGCTCAGGACAATCATCAATTTAAGTTCCTACTTAATAAAACAAATTATAAAAATTCAACTAACTACTAGACTTATCAGTTATAAAAATTACAAATAACATGAATAATAATGCGAAATTCTAAGAATTCTAACATTGAAACACATAATTTTATTATATAATTGAATAAACAATTTCATTGCTTGAGGAACAAAAGACATAAATATTCAATTAAAACTCAATCTCTTAAGCTTGATCCAAACCCTGAAAAAAAAATTGAATAGGAATAAGCATTCAACTCAATGAGCTAATATAGATCAATTTAACATGAAGTGTTACATCACATATAATCATCCATAAATATATATAATACCTATGATGAAAAATGTTTATGGAATCCAATCACGTTTATATTTTTGTTTATTATAGTTGGGGAGCTGACCCCCTCATTTGGCTCTCTTGAAATTCAAATACGACGTCACGGTGAGTCCAGCTCTAACAAGACATCCTTATACTTTTTTATCAAATCCAGGGACTACGGTGAGACTATTTTCTTACCAAGCAATCTCTGTAGTAACATTATCATCATCATCATATTATATCGTTAATGTTTTCTATGTTTGTACAATTGGATTCCACATTATCCTATTTTTCATCGCAACCATATACATATATATCATTAACATCATATAATATGACATAAACATACATCATATTTTTAAATCAAATGCAATAGTGATAGCTTATATACATATATATTTCATTCATTCAATACTTATATGTCATACTTATATGTAGAGTTAAATTAAAATATATCAACTCACAACTTGAAGACCAAAGAACCAGATAGCTCTTCTCGAAATGTCTGATATCTAACGGATAGGAATACCTGAAATACCTAGACCGAATAGTATAGGGGAGATATTAGAATATAAAAGATATAAATTAGCTTTAATAAATTTACGAAATGACTCTTAAGATTTTTCCGAAATTTCAGCAGAACCTTCCTTAAAACTAGGATATTGTCCCCTGAAAGAAAACAATAACCTTTCTAAATAAATAGTCCATAAGCATCACAATAATTAACCTCAATTCAATTACCACTCTTAAGTCTCCAAACTCAATAATAAACATTTATAATAATTTTTATACACCTCAATGATCTATAAATTAAAATTAATATATATATTACTAACTAATAATCATTTCAATAAATAATTCAACTATTAATTTAATTATTTCAATCTCTAAAAGAATAATTCCGATAAATATACCGTAATTAATATTTCACCATTTAATTATCTCAAAATATATATAATTATCACCATACTCAAAATATCGTCCAAAATAAATTTTTCATCAAACTCCAATAAACTAATTTAACTACTACCTCAATTAATTTATTTTACAAATATTTAACTTTCGATACGTAAATTCCATAAATATTATTCAAATAATTTATATAATAATTTTAAATTAATTACATTAATTTATCTTAATTTATTCACTCACTACAGACACATTTGTCGATTATTTACTTCCTAAATACTCTAATACCAGTGTCAATATTCAACATTTTCCATAATTTTTTCTCCAAATAATTTATAATAATTTTTAAAATAAAATAAAACTCACTTACTCTCGGTTACAAGAAAAATACACACGCATCCCATTTTTCAGTCCCGGCTCCGATCATCAATAGGGGCAAAATAGGTACAATAAAAAATCTCACGGAGAGAGGGGTTCAACAAAACTAGAATTATCAGAAATGACCACTGGAATTAGTCGGAATCTGCCATAGAAGGTATAGTGGTTCTATTTTTCGACCTCCTTCTCTAGAAAACTTTATGTGGCAAGTTGGATACTAAATGAAAACTGGGATCAAGACAAAATTATAGTAACTAGAATTACTCAATTTTGAGTTCAAATGAAAGAGTTATGGTCATTTGAAATTTTTTACCAATATGGTCATAGGACTATTTTGAATAGAAATAACTTATTACCTGATTATCAGAATTGAACAAGATTTGTGTCTATAAATTCTCCTCATATCAGGCTACACAATGATATGGGAGGTGTCAACTACCTCCTTCCAATTTGATAAAAAATAATGCTGGAAGTGGATTGTCCACCCTTCTCTTCCTCCTCCTCCTCATTCTCCTTCTCCTTTTGTTCTTCACATTTCCAGCAGATTAAAATCTACTGGTTACCAATTTGAGGCTGTCACGTGGCAATTTCAAGTTGGTCTTTTTTTTTTCAATTTGTAGAAAATTTATTTTATATTTAAAAATTATAAATAAATAGTTAATAAAATTCTTATAAAATGTATTTTATTTTAACATATTAAAACTAGAAAAATAATATCTTTCTAATCTAATAAAAATTATTTAAATATAAATTTAATTTTTAAAAATTCTAATAATAATAATTAAAATAATTTATTTATCTAAATAAATAAGTATAAAAATTAAATTATTAAATAATACATAATAATATAACACTAATTAAAATTAAAATTAATTTTGAAAAATATATTTCCTTTTTACTTTTAAATATTTATTTCTTTAAAATATAATAAATCCTAAAAATTCTTTTATATTCATAACTTTAATTAAATATTTATAAAATAATTATTATTTATAAATAAAAGATAATTTTTAAAAAATATTACAAAAATATGAGTGTTACAGCGCTGCAATAAATAACTTTTCTCAAGAAAATAAGCTTGGACAAGGTGGATTTGGTGTTGTTTACAAGGTAATTAACAAATTCTTTTTTACTATACAAGACGTGAATGTAAATCATTTATCATGATTGCAATTACTTAATTATAATGTGCATGTTAAAGATAATTAATTAATATATATGCAGGGTACATTTTATAATGGACAACGGATAGCTGTCAAAAGACTTTCTAAGGATTCAGGACAAGGAGATCTAGAATTTTAAAATGAAGTCCTATTGGTGGCCAAGCTTCAACACAGGAATTTAGTCAAGCTTCTTGGTTTCTGCTTGGAAGGAAATGAAAGGCTTCTTATCTACGAGTTTGTGGCTAAAACCAGCCTTGACCATTTCATATTTGGTAAAGCATGCATATTTACTTTGATTAATTTCGGATTGAATTCATTTTAAGTTCAATTGTGGGAGAAATTGAATACTATAATTTTATGAATATGTAGATCCAATCAAGAGAACCTCTCTTGATTGGGATAGGCGTTACAAGATAATTGGTGGCATTGCTAGAGGGCTGCTTTACCTCCACGAGGACTCTCGACTCCGTATTATTCATCATGACTTAAAAGCTAGCAATATTTTATTAGACGGCGATATGAATCTTAAAATTGCTGATTTTGACATGGCGAGATTAGTTGTAATTTATCAAACTCAAGCCAATATTACAAGTAGAATCGTAGGAACATAGTGAGTATCTAAACAAAATTACTGTTCTTGCTTCAGCCAAATCTCTGTTAAATATGAAACTAAATTTTTACAGTGGCTATACGGCTCCAGGGTATGCAATGCATGGCCAATTCTCAGTTAAATCAGATGTATTTAGCTTCGGTGTATTACTTTTAGAGATTGTAAGTGGTCTGAAGAATAGCTCCTTCCGCAATGGGGAGAATGTGGAGGATCTTTTGAGCTACGTAAGAAGTTGATAAATCTTTGCACTATGAGAAGTTAACTTAAGCTCTATTTTTCACTATGAGAAGTTATTTTCCCTTTAATATATTGATAAATCTTTGCAGGCATGGAAAAATTGGATAGAAGGGACATCTCAAAATCTTATAGATCCAACTTTAAGGACAGGTTCAAGAAATGAAATGATGAGATGCATTCACATTGGATTACCATGCGTTCAAGAAAATGTAGCTGATAGGCCTACCATGGCCTCAATAGTGCTCATGCTAAATAGCTATTCCCTTACCTTACCAATACCCTCACAACCAGCATTTTTTATTCATACCAGAACTCAATCAGATAGATCATTATCATTGGGTTATAATTCAAGGGAGACCGAGTCCTCACAAGCCAAATTTGAAACTCTCCCATTATCGATAAACGAGGCTTCAATTACAAAGTTATATCCACGATAAAGGTCAAGGATGGCTTGTAATTAAGTTATGGTATATTTTTTCGTGGATTAGACTACTACTGAGTTTGGTGTAGATGAGCTATTTAAGCATCAAATATTGTAATTACAGTTCAGTTGTGAGATAAAATGTCGTGCACTCATGCTAGACTTTGATGACAGGTTACCCTAAATAGCTAGGATTGGAAATTAATTGTTCTCCTTTTCAATAAATTGGAATTTGTATTTTATTTGGAATCAAATGAATTACATTTGTAAATAAATTTCAGTAAATTAAATTCATTTGTAAATAATTTCTTTTATATGTTAAGCATCTTATATTTTAATATATAAAATTTATTTTTATAATTTATTATGAAATTATTGCAAATTTTTTTTTAGAAATTTATTTGCAAATCATAACAATTTAGACCTATTTTAGCTTATATATATATTAATTTTAAAAAATTAAAAATATGAAATTTCATTTAAAATTTTAGGCCTAATTACTTAAAAGTTTTCAAACTTTATGATTTTTTATAAATTTTTTCCAAAACTTTTAATTTTTATCAATATTATCCCAAATTATACTTTTAATTGCAATTATATCTAAATTAAAGAAATAAATTAGAGTTAAAAAAAATTATATTCATTGAAACAAAATATATAATTATATTATTATTTTAAAAAATTATATTTCTCTTTCTCTTTTGACCAAAAAAATCTAATGCAATTATATGATAACTTTATGAAAAAAAGTTGAAGACTAGAAAGAGAAGTAGGACAAAAAGAGAGAAGAAAGGCGGATAGAAAGGGGAAAAAATATATAAGTTTATTTTGGTTATGAACATAAATCATTTTTTAATTTCAATTTTTGCCAATTTATCTCACTAAAAAACAATCACAACCAAATTTTAAGTTTAAGAAAAAATTGATAAAATTAGAAATTTTAGAGAAAATTAAAAAGCACGTAAAATTTTAGATTTTATTTTATCATTAGGCCAAATTTTACAAAATTGCTAACATGTTAAGAATAAATATAAAATGAGTTCCATTAAACTAAATTCTTCTTCTTTGTTTTTTTTTTTTTTTAATAAGCTTGGAAAAATTTAGCAAACTTTAAAATTTAAGGGAACCAACCCCATAATTGGGTTGAATAATTTAGCAAACTTTAAGATTCAAGAGATCCAACCCCATAATTGAGTTTAAGTGTGAAGTAGATGGAAGTTAAATAGATTAAATCAAATTAAATCAAATTAAAATTGATAATTTTATAATTTATTTGGTTTGATTTGATTTGAAAATAGAATAAATTGAAAATTCGATATGATTTGCGATTTGAGTATTTTTTTCAGTTTTAAATTGAATCAAACCAAAATTATATATATATATATATATATATATATATATATATATATATATATATATATATTACAATTAAATATATTTAATTTTATTTTATATACAACCACATATTTTTTTTAACCTAATATTAATTTAAAATTTTAAAAAAATATATCATTCATAAAAATTAACTAAAAATAAATAAAAAAATAATTTAATTTTTGAGAAAAAAAATATAAGTTATGGGTGTATTAATTGATGAAATAGATAAATTTTGAATTGTACAATATTGAACTATTTTTAAAATTTTTTTATTATTGATATTTTATCAGTGTTTTCTTCTAAATTTATAATAAAATAATAACGATTTAAAAAAAAAAAAAAAATTGATTTGAAACCAACAAAAATGAAAATATTCAAACTAAATTAAATCAAATCAAAAAATTGATGATTTGATTTTAATAATAATTTAATTTAATTTAAAAAAATTTCAAATTAAAAATATTAATTTGATTTAACGTGGCCTTGGTGTCAACTTTGGGCGATTGACCCTAAAGGCAAAAGGTTTGTAATCATATTCTGTATTTTCTAGTTTTTATGGTAGACAAATATGCTAATATTATATGTACATGGCCGACATTTGATTGAAATTTTGAATTTTGCTAGAAGCAATAATTAAATTAATCCATTGGTCGACTGGTAAAAGACAAACTAATCAATAATTAAATGTTAGAAGTACAAAATAATTAACCTATTGCAGGGTAAACACTTGATATCGATTGAACTATATGCAAATGTTCATTGTAGCTTCTTCTTAATTAATTGATTTTTCTAATTAATGAATGGTTATTTTTTTAAGAAAACTATTAAATAGAATGAGAGTATTTTTTTTTTTATTTATATTAAGATGAATCTATAAGTAATTGAAATAATGATACATTTATATATATTTATTTTCATGTAAATAAGAGAAATATATTTTTATTTTATCTAATAATTTTTCTTGACTAAAATAGATCATTATTTCCTTTAAATAGACAAAAAAAAAAAAAAAAAATTCATCCTTTAAACAAAGGATATATCTAAATATATAATGTTGAAATTTAAAATATATATATATATATGAAGATTTATTTTTTATTCTACTTTATAATGGAAGTATTATTTTTTATTTTAATTTTAAAATTAATTATTTTGATATATCTGTATTTTATCATATTATATTAAAATATTTTTATATTTTCAAAATTATATGAAAACATCAATATAAATTTGAGATCATTTTATTAAAAATTTCTTTAAATCAATATAAAAAGTTTATAATACAATTCATTTTTATTTTCATTTTCATTTTCACTTCATTACTATTATTTTTAATTTCACTCTCACCCAAATAATAAAAAACAAAAAATGTTAAAAGGATATTAATTAACAAATGCAAAATACATACAAGGATATCTAATTTCCATAGAAAAAAACAGATTCAAAAAAATAAATTATCCTTCACTAACCTGGCAATCTTGAAGAGGTTGAAAGCATGCTATTACTCTAACTATAATTGTCGCACTCTCGGCAATCTCATTTTCATGTTTCAATGCCCGAAAATTTGTTCGACTAGCTGCTTGGCACACCATAACTACTTCCCAACCCTTCAATATAAGGTAAACAGAATAGAATGGAATTGCGCCATTAATTCCAAGTGCAGCGGTTCGTATGGAATTGCGCCGATCTGGGTTTTTTTGGGTTGATAATTAGGTCCAGAACTGAGTTTTTCTGGGTTGCTCGCCATTAATTCTTGAATTTTGTTGATTCCCTTATACTATGTTTGTTTTGATGAAAATGGAGAGAAAAAAAATAAAAGAAGAAAAATAAATATTATTTTCTTTATTTGGTTAGTTAAAAAAAAGTAAAAATAAAAAAAATAAGTTAGAAAAATAAAAATATCTCCATTTTGGAAAGAAATTGAGAAAAATTTTAAGTTAACAAAGAGTAAAAAATGAAAATTATAAAAATACTTATTTATTTACTTTTTATTACTTTTCTTTTACAAGGTTAAAATAGTGAATTTCTTTTTATTTTCTTCCTTATGAAAATAAGATATCCAAATAATATAAAAAAATTAATTTTTTTTTTTCTTTTGTTTACTTACATTTATCCTGCATAATTAGTGCACCAAATATAGGGCTTAGTCCCTCTTTACATATCATCATCAATTATTTCTTTATGTATACCAATTGAATAAGCCCTTTTGCAAATTATAGATTAATTTGCTTGTTATTAATCATCATCAGTACATTTCTTCTTTGGTTTTGCTTGTTTGGCACTGGATTTTCAAAAAAAAAAAAAAAAAAAAATTGAGGAGACTAAGTAGAGATGGGAATGGAAATTATGAAAATTTGGAATAGAAAATTGTAAAATGATGAAGAAGAGATGGGTATGATTATGAGATGGATAAATACAAGCGTATTTTTAGTATTAAAATAAATAATTTAAGTAAAATTTGTTTTCTTTATTTTGATTAATAAAAAAAATAAAAAAAAAAGTCATGAATGATGTCGTTATATAAAGATGATAAAATGTAAGAATATTTTAATAAAATTTTAAAAATATCAAAATATATTAATATAATATGATAAAATATAATTCTTATTTTTATTGCCTTTGCAAATGGACATTGATGGACTGTGCTGCATGTGAGTTGATTCATTTGTGTTCCAAATAATTTAATTGATAGAAATTAATATTATAGTCAAACCACATTAGAGCCAATATTGTGATTTAAGATAGATTGACGTGACAATCCTCTATTGTTATTTATCAATAATGGGCTGCTTTATTATATAATATATACCTTCCAATCACAATTCACCAGCTTTAACAGTTTTCTCCATTTTCAAACTTGTACTCAACTGTGGACGAGTTCCTCAATGCTAGAGATAGTCCATAAAATATTAACTAATGGTTCCGCATTTTGCACGTTACCCTGGCGGCCTTGTCCTCAGCCACTTCTAACTTTATCAAAGATCTTATTAAAATAATTGTCCTGTTTCAAAGCTTAGCTTTTAATAACAGAGCCGTAAAATTAACATTTAAGAAGGTAGTTGCTAAATATCTAAATTTGGTCAATTAACACCATAGTATTAATTTAATGAATAAAAGCTTATTATTATTATTATTTATTTATTAATGTAAGGAGTCGGCTTAGGCTACCCATATCCTTATATTTCAATATACCAAAGAACTTGGTTTCAAGTTTTTCAATCCATAAAAGCATTTGCCATATTTATCTCAAGACTCAAGACCATCCTTTTGAGAAGGATAGAGATACAGGGGCAAACTGGCAATGGCCTCACCAAAATTGTTTTTTTTCTTTGTTTACATTCTAATGGGCATTGTTGTTTTCACCAGAGCACAGCCAGAGTTCTTTTACCATTATTGTTCTGATACTGGAAACTATACCAGCAATAGCGCCTACAAATCAAACCTCAATAGCCTCTTATCTTCCCTCTCCTCCAACACTAATATAACTTATGGTTTTTACAATCTTTCTTTTGGCCAAGATTCTGACAGAGTTTACAGCATTGCACTTTGTAGAGGAGATGTTCTGGTAGATGATTGCCGCAGCTGTGTCAATGACTCTGGGCGCAGGATCTTACAGGATTGTCCCAACCAGAAGGAAGCAATTGGATGGTATGACAATTGTATGATACGATATTCAAACACATCTATATTTAGTATCATGGAAGATCAACCTATGAGGGCTTTGGTGAACATAAATAATGTCACAAGCACTGGTCAGTTCAATCAGGTACTTAGAACCTTGTTGGACAGCCTTAAAAGTCAAGCAGCCTCTGGTGGTTCACTTAGCAAGTTTGCAACAGGAAATGCAACAGGACCAGACTTCCTGACAATATATGCACTTGTACAATGTACTCCTGATTTGTCTGATGTTCAGTGCAATGATTGCCTGGATCAGGCAGCTCAATTTATCCCAAGTTGTTGTAATGGAAAGATAGGTGGAAGAGTTATTACGCCCAGCTGTAATTTAAGATATGAGATCAGCCGTTTCTTTAACTCCACAGTTACATTGCCATCACCACCACCACAATCAACAACAGCACCATTGTCCCCTCCTCCCTCTGGTATGAAGCACAATCCCTTTTTTTTTAATCTTTTTATGCATTTTTTTTTTCTTTGCCTAGGAAACCACTCCGATCGAACATCAGTGTTCCTTAGTATGACCTGTGCCATCTGATTCTGCAGGAAAGAAAAGCAACACAGCTCGGACTGTTATCATCATTGTTATTCCGATTGTTGGCATTCTGATACTTATAATCTGTGTTTGCATCTTCCTAAGGCTGAGAAAGCCGACACAACAACCTGAAAGTAAGTTAAAATTGGTTGATTGTAGATTGCTACATAAAATTTATATTTTTCCCTCTATTTACACTCGGTTTTTTATGCAAGTCTACATAACTCAATTCAGCCTCATACCACAATTAATTGGGGGTCGGCTATATGAATTCTTTGTTTCCACTCTAAACAATTTTGAGCTATGTCTTTTATACCATGCTAGAAAAAAAAAAAAAAAGTTGCAGAGATTGATAAAGTTTAATTGAGTGCCATTTTCAACTCATGAACCTTTGATGGGTCATGAGAAATTAAGCAAATTTAAGCATACACCATTAATTAAAAATATTGTGCTCCTTATGAGAACTGGCTCGTTCTTTTTTGAAGCCATGGATGAAATTAGTAGTGCGGAATCTTTGCAATTTGACTTCAGTACCATTAGAGCTGCAACAGACAACTTTTCTGATGCGAATAAACTTGGTCAAGGTGGATTTGGCGCTGTCTACAAGGTAAGAACAAATGTGTAAAACACAATTACATAGAGCAGAATATCATCAGTTGGTCAAAAGATAGCATCAAAAAATTCAAATGTGAAATTAAATTTCGTTTCTTTACAGGGGAAACTTTCTGATGGACACGAAATAGCTGTAAAAAGGCTTTCCATGAATTCTGGACAAGGAGATTTAGAGTTCAAGAATGAAGTCCTTTTAGTGGCTAAGCTTCAACATCGTAACTTAGTTAGACTCCTGGGTTTCTGCTTGGAGGGAAATGAAAGGCTGCTCATATATGAGTTTGTGCCTAACAGAAGCCTTGATCATTTCCTATTTGGTATGGTTTTGTTCAACTTGCAATTAATGTTACATTAAATAACCATTTCATTTCTGTTTCATACATATAATTAGTTATATAGAAAACTGTTTAGACCTCAATGTGAGCTAGTCCGACTATACTACAGATACAGAGTGAAATTGTTATTTTTGTCAAGAATTTGTAACACATTTAATAATATGTAGATCCTAACAAGCGGAGTCATTTGCACTGGGAAAGGCGATACAAAATAATAGGTGGCATTGCTCGAGGACTTGTTTACCTTCATGAAGACTCTCGTCTACGAATAATTCATCGAGATCTCAAAGCTAGCAATATTTTGTTAGATGCAGATATGAACCCAAAAATTTCAGATTTTGGCATGGCAAGGTTGTTTGTCCTGGATCAAACCCAAGGCAATACAAGTAGAATTGTGGGAACTTAGTAAGTATACCAAGGCACTATAATCACTTTCAATACTCTCTGCTATTACTCAAAATGAAATTGTGATTGTTGAAATGCAGTGGCTATATGGCTCCAGAGTATGCAATGCACGGGCAATTTTCAGTTAAATCAGATGTCTTTGCTTTTGGAGTGCTACTTCTTGAGATTGTAAGTGGTCAAAGAAACAACTGCTTTCGTAATGGAGAAAATGTAGAGGACCTTCTAAGCTATGTAAGTGTGAATTTTAACAGGAAAATTTACCTTTTACATTGGAATGTGAAACCAGTTATGCAGAAAAAAAATTTCTTTAGTTTAGTGACTGAACTTTATTGTGTATTAACTAATTCTTGCAGGCTTGGAAAAACTGGAAGGAAGGGACATATTTAAATGTTATAGACCCTAGCTTGAGAGATGGTTCAAGAAATGAAATAATGAGATGCATCCACATTGGTTTATTGTGTACTCAAGAAAATTTAGCTGATAGACCAACTATGGCTTCAGTTGTTCTCATGCTTAACAGCTACTCTCTCACTCTTCCAGTACCCTCTCAGCCACCCTTCTTTATGTACAGCAGTTCTGGATCAGAAAATTTATTTTCACAAGGCTATTATTCAGAAGTGACAGAGTCCAGTCAATCAAAAAGTGAAATGATCCCCTTATCTGCAAATGAAGCTTCAGTTACTGACTGACCTGTATCCTAGAAAATTATAGTCATATACATGAGCATGCTTTTAGTACCCCTAGACTAGATTATATTTGCTCATATTCATTAATCAATCTTTATCAGATTAACTGAATTATGTAATAAAAGTGGCTATATGTTTGTATTTTGTTGCATTTGTGCAATGATAGTTTGGTGACTTCAAAGAGAGCAACACAGTGAGCATCTATCTGCCTGGTTATATAACTATGATGGTACTCTTCCTACAAATCCTATTTCACCATTTTTTTTTTTCTCCTATTTCGATTCAGTTTCTAAATGTAGATAAAATTTCATTAAATTAACTAAAATTCATGCTCTGATCTCAAATGATGGATTGGTAATAAGGCCTATGGTTTCTCTGAACTCCTAATAACTCAAGTCAACAGGATTAGTTCTCTCCTTTTCCTAAAACTATTAACCATTTAATCAGACAACATCCACTGGATTGCGGCGTCAGATAATATATTGACTATTTCTAAAGTCTTATTTGTATGCCTAGAACATGAATTGGCATATGCAACTGCCACATCTTCCTTAGTGACAACACAGGCAGACACGACATAATATTTGACTTCAGAGAAGATTCACCATGAAACGGCATTTGTTTCCTTCAACTAACATTTCTTATAATTTTTTTTATTTATTACTGTGTTATAACTTAATATAAAAGAAAACAACCTCGTCAACAGTTGCTGCACCTACGTGTATTCATAACTAGAGCTAGTTCTAGTCCTCCATTGCTGCTATTAAAAATTATTAGAAACTTCTATTAGTCCAACTCTAGGTAGGTTTTATTTTCTTGAAGCCTATAATCATACATCTTCATTTAACCAATTTTCCATCAAAGCCTCAGAACAAGACAATCATGTTTTTTCTTCTCAAATCCAGTCTCTTTCCTGTCCTCTTAATCATAATCTCAACATTTATAAGCTCCATCGATTGCCAAGCAACCTACAACGCCGTTATCTGTCAAGGTGCAGCCAATGAAACTGCCAGTACAAATTTCAAATCAAACCTTACTTCCCTCTTGAATTCTCTATCTTCCAAGGCCACCCTCAATAGCTTCTACAATGATTCATCTAATGGAGTTTACGGCCTCTACCTCTGCCGCGGCGATGTTTCAAGCACTACATGCCAAATCTGCGTCAATACTGCTATTGAAGAAATCCAACAGCGCTGCCCCTCCAATAAATCTGCAATCATATGGTATGACAAGTGTACGTTACGTTACTCTAATACCAATTTCTTTGGAGTGGCAGAGTCCAATCCCAGGTTACTTATGTGGAATACCCAGAACACTACCTCACCTGATGAAAACTATAGTGCACTAGGACTAATATACACATTAATAGGATATGTTCCATCTACAGAAATGATGTTTGGGACTAATGAATCTGAGTCACAGAATAGATATGCTATGGTGCAGTGTACTAGAGATATCAGTAGTAATGCTTGCAGTTCATGTCTGGGGCAATTGAGTGATGGTATCAAAGATTGTTGCCAAGGGAAGATAGGTTGGCGTATTTTGGCTCCAAGCTGCAATTTAAGGTATGAGCAGACAAGATTCTATGAACAGCATCCCACGACGCCAACACCAGTGCCTGCAGCTCCACAGCCGGTGCCTGATAATGGTGAGTCAAATTGGAAATGTTTTCCCTTAAAATACATTAACAAATGGGGGATTAGGTGATATTAGTGAGCTAGATAAGTTTTTGCCCCTTGATTTTAGGCTACATTTCAACTAGGTATCTATCACCTAATCCCTTGATTTTTTTATAGAATGAATTGTGCTTAATTGTTTATTCTCTTTTAATAGAAAACATTTTTTATTTATTTGTTATGAGTAATCAGTTATTGTAAAATTATGTGATAAAAGAAGGAAAGGGAAGTAGCAATACTACAATAATTGCAGTCATAGCCGCTGTATCATCAATCTTGGCAGTAGGAACTCTCTTGGGTTTATGGTACTATTCAAGCTACCGCAGGAAGAGAAGAAGACATACAGGTTGATATGCTTAAACATGCACAAAGTAGAATTTAAATTGTTAAACTTTCACCGAGTTTTTAAAATTTATCTTGTTAATTAGAGGAGGAAAGAAGCCAAGTAATTCTACTCGGAAATTCGGGAGATTCAAATCGGAAACAAATGATGGATGAGGAGATGCATGTAAGAAATGATGACAATAATGGAGAAATGCATTACTTCAGTTTGACTACCATTAAAACAGCTACAGGAAATTTCTCAGACGCAAATAAGCTTGGAGAAGGAGGTTTTGGTCCAGTTTACAAGGTTAGGGAGGGATATTGGCTATGGCAAATAAGAAATGTTTAGATTAAAAGGTGCATTTGTTTTGATTGACGAAGTTTGAGATGTATTCAGGGGAAGCTGCCTAATGGTGTAGAAATAGCGGTTAAAAGGCTTTCTATTACATCAAAGCAAGGTCTTGATGAGTTCAGAAATGAAGTAATGGTAATTGTCAAACTTCAACACAAGAATCTTGTGAGATTATTAGGATACTGCATGGAAGGAGATGAAAAGCTCCTTATCTATGAATACCTGGCCAACACTAGCCTTGATGTCTTCCTGTTTGGTGAGCTCCCTACCTTAAATTCTCCCTTGAAAAGTGTCGGGTGTGTAATTGCCAATACCCAGTTGTTCTGTTTCTTGCATTGCAACATATTACAACCATTAATGGACTTGCTTTATGCTTACTTTTATGAAGGCAGATCAAAAAAGAAGTAAGGAGCTCAACTGGGAAAAACGTGCAAACATTATAACTGGAACTGCAAGGGGCCTTCTATATCTACATGAAGACTCTCGACTCAAAATCATCCATCGGGATTTAAAAGCAAGCAATGTTTTATTGGATGATGATATGAACCCAAAGATATCAGACTTTGGCACAGCAAGAATTTTTGGTGGCAATCAAATTGAAGCCAATACTGACAGAGTTGTTGGCACTTAGTAAGTCCTTTCCTTCATATCCACTTCTATAAACAGAAAATAGTCTATCATTCTCTCTGATAGAAGCATCAGGCATTTAGTATTGTTCTGTCTTCTGTCCATTCATGGTGTAAGGAAAATTCTTTCTTTCCTTGAGCAGCGGATACATGGCTCCAGAATATGCACTCGAGGGAATAATTTCAATCAAGTCAGATGTATACAGCTTTGGAATCTTAATGCTAGAGATCATCAGTGGTAAAAAGAACAGGGGCTTCTACAACCTAGAACAAGCCCCTAGTCTTCTCTTACATGTAGAAATCTCTTCTTATCTTGCCATTTATTGAACTTCAACACCAGATTCGTTTGATTTGGATTTTCCATGATATTTAACTCCTCAATTATGACTCTGAACAGGCTTGGCAGCTCTGGAATGAAGGCAAAGGGGAGGATTTGATAGACCCAATTGTTGTTGATTCGTGTCCCAAGAGTGAGGTCTTGAGATGGATCCATATTGCCTTGTTGTGTGTTCAAGATGACCCTGCAGAAA
The DNA here is from genome assembly GCA_948193065.1 of Aleurites moluccanus. Taxonomy (NCBI): domain Eukaryota; kingdom Viridiplantae; phylum Streptophyta; class Magnoliopsida; order Malpighiales; family Euphorbiaceae; genus Aleurites; species Aleurites moluccanus. The sequence continues at coordinate 8,504 of CANXYC012985340.1, read as the reverse complement.
GACCCACCATGTCATCAGTTGTGCTAATGTTTGGAAGCAAGACCATTAACCTTCCCCAACCATCAACAGCTCCATACTCGATGGGTAGATTTACTACAATGTCTGATCAATCTTCAATATCTGGGGCAGGAACTGGATTTCTCACATCAGATCAATCCACAGCTAGTGTTTCTAGATAGTGAGAGACTTATAATTAGATCTTTTCCTGTTCAACTAGCCTGAAAATTTTTTACTTCATGTTCTTTGAATACAATCATAAAAACAATTCTTTCAACTAAAATTGGTGATTGAAAATACAGTGGATACATCTTGTACATATTGGAGATTTTGAATTGGACATCTCTTTGTGGGTGGGTTGATCTTGCAAGGAATTAGGACTAACAGATTTGCATAATTGCATGTTAACTAAATTTAGATATTTCATTTAAAAAAAAAAAAATTAGAGTTCAAAATGTCACCAAAATAAAATTTTAAAACAAGAAATTATGAAAATACTGCATCTTACACTCATGTTGAGATTATCATCACCTACATGTATGATAAAACAACCTCACTTAAATATGAAACAATGCACTATTTTTAAACAATGCACTATTTGTATGTCTAAATTACACCCATTGTCCCTGAATTTATATTTTAATTCATCATTATTCCTAAACTTTGATTTGTTGCCTAAAAAATTATCCAACTTCAATTTTATTGCATTGGCTGCCCTTTTGTCTACTTTATGTCAAATCATCAGACATAAATATGACATAACTATAATTTATTAGCTTTAAACCCTTTTTCCCTCTTCCAAAGCTCTGCATTAACCTTCCCTCACCTCACCTCACCCAACCACCACCCACGTGCCCAACAGGTTTATTTCTCTCTTTCTTAATCAATTTTTCTTCTTTCCTCTTTCGATTAAACTGAAATCTCTAATTTCATAACACTCATTCAATCACCTGTGATTTCTTACATTTATCCTCGATAAACCATCAAAATATCGGATTTGCACAACGATTTCAGTATACCCATATGCAAATGCGGGGAGGAAGTGGCAATGAAGACCTCAAGTGATAAGAATCCTTATCATAGATTTTTGACCTGCAAAAATTATGGGGTAAGTCTCTCTCTATTTGCTAATTAAAAGTGTTCGAAAACAAAATGGTGAATAATACCTTGGTCTTGGACTCCTCTGCTGGTGCATAAAGTTGGTGAATATAATTTCTTTGACTAGGTTGATTTGAGGTTTCCCCCACAGGCAAACACAGTGATTCATGGACTTCTGAAGAAATTAAATAAGATGGAGAGGCTAACGAATGACGATGGTGGTGGTGGTGGTGGTGGTGAAGATTGGAAGAGCTTTTTGCTGGTGGGAGGTACTTTTTGTTCAACTGAGGTGGATTGGGACAAATATGTTGGCTTTATTGGATGTATGCACTTATATGTACTTATTTTTGTAATTGATATAATGTATTTATTTTTGTCTTTTTGTTCCAGCAAGCCTGTAATCTTGTGTTAGTATGCAAAACATAATTAAAGTGTTATTTTTTATTCCTTGTTTTGTGCATTGTGAATTTACAATTTTAACAAAATGAACCTATTTGAAATGAAAAAATTAAACAAGGAAAATGAGAAAGTATATCAACCATCAAAATCATAATTTATCCATTTTGAAACCAAATATCAAAAACAATTATTGATATATAATATGTTAATTATAATATAGTAATATCATTGATGTTTCAATTTTAAAACTCAGAGAAACTTACACTAGTTTCAACTGTGAAACATAAGCAAAAACAAAATCACATCAATATAATTTCAATTGTGAATATACCCATCTATCCTAATCCCAAAATATCAACAAAAATAAAAATATACTAATATTTTGGGACATTATATTTTCACAATTAATAAAAAAAAAAGGCCTATGTGCTAAACTGTTCATTTCTTTTGCCTTTTGAAAGGAAGGTTGTTTTTTCCTTTCCCTTAGAGAGCTTGGGTAGGAGGTGTTATGTGGTCTACTTGTACAGACTCATTAATTCTGATATTTCCTGCATGCTGGGTAGGGATAGGAGCATTTGGACCTGAAACTTGCTTTGATGTTCTTTGATTCTTGCTTTGATAAATATATAAATAACTTTATCGGTGTGTCATACTTTTAATTATATTAAAACTTGACGGTTACCTTCTGAGTATACTGAACTTGAATCTCTTTGCCATGTCTTTGACATTGTGGCCTACTTTACCACAGTGTGAGCATTTCATTTTTACCAAGCCTGTTCTTAGAAGCTTGGCTTTATCTACTGCTTTGTTTTGTTCTACTTCTTCAGCTTGTTTTCTTCTAACTTTTCTCTCTCTCTCTCTTTCTTAACTTCATTAGGGTTGATGGTGCGATGACATTATCATTTGATACTTCAGGCCACAATTTGGTCAATTAATGCCAAGTATGACATGTTTATAAACTTCCAAGCCTATCTTTATTGTATAGCACTCATTCACATAGTTAACAAGATCCTCATTTTGCCCAATTATACATGCCAAAGCATGTACACATGGGATCCCAATTAATTGCCACCTCCTTCATGAACATTGTTTGGTTTCTAAATCAACCACCTTATACCTTCAGGTCCAACAACCTGTATCTGAAGTCACCCTGCAAATAAAGGATCATAAGCCTATAAAATTTCCAACATTTTTTTTATTTTTTTTCTAGACCTTGGGACATATAGGATCAGCCACCCTTTGTAGTTCATGTCTCTTTCTGAAAAGTCTCCTTATTAGTTTAGACCTTATCACTGTAAGCATGGTGATAATGGTCTTCTCTCTTGCATCTAAAATATACTTGTTGAAATACTCACATATATTGTTTGTGAGTATATCACATTGGGCATTTGTGTCAAAGCATGTCGTAGACTAATTTTCACAGTGCTGCATCATGAGATGACCTGGCAATATCCCATAGCATATCTTTAAATTCTTTCCCTCTGAACCTTCCTCTAAAATTAGTATAGAGGTGTCTCACACACATTCTATATTTAGAATTAGGAAATAATTTTTCAGTGCTCTTAATCAATCCTTGAACAAGTAAAAAACATAAAAACATTATTAACGCAAATCTTAACAACATTGATAATTGAAAAGATAAAAAAAATTGAAGTTATATCTTCTGTCTATCTGATATAAAAATCCACTAGTAACTATTGTACATCTCCAAGTCTTCTTTTAGCAGACTTAGAAACCACATCCATATCTCCTGGTATTCTGATTTAACTACTACCCATACAAGTGGAAACATGCAATCATTGGGATCAATCCCCATAGCACTCAATAGCTGGCCACCATAGTTGCCTTTTAAAAAGCAACCATCAAGGCAAATCAAGTTCCTACATCCAGCTTTGAAAGCATTCTTCAATTGAACCAAACAAATATAGAACCCCTTGAAAGGCCATTTATCTTCCATGAATTGAATTGTTGAACCTGAATGTGTCCTCAACAATTCAAGCTTATAACTTTGCAGCATGGTGTACTGTTTAGCTGCATCTTCCCCAAATTTTTTCAAGGCATATTGCTGGCCCTCCAAGCTTTACTCTTGCTAATGGTATAGCCAGTCACCCTGTTGACCCTATCAATTAATCTAGTCACACTCAAATTTTGGTCACTTCTAAAATCTTCAAGGTGCATTTCATCAACTTTCTTTGAAGTTAAATGAAAGTTCTTGAAAGTCTTCCCACAATAATGCTTCATGTTGCAATTTCTTAGCTAGAATGTGTCATTCAAATGGTCTTTTAAGTCATACTTTGTTGCATATAAAAAGAATTCATAATTTTCAATCTTACTGTAATACTTGCATCTACATCTTATATTGTCATTCTTTGGAAATCAAACTTGGAATCTGTTTCTCAAAGAATGATGTACGCAAGCCTCCTTAAAGTCATTCTTGTTCTTGAATAGCACCCCAACTTTTAGTGTAGAATCATTCATGTCTCTCTTTGCATCAAACTCGAAAAATTTGGATTTTCCATCTTCATCTGAATCACTGGCAATACTATACAACTCATCAAAATCATCATATTCAGATTTATCATCTTCATTGTTTTTTAAGCTCGAGCTTGTTTCCACATCTTCATAATTAGCCTTGTCAATTTATGTTTCTTTGGGCCTACCATTGCTTTTAACTTTCATCTCAGTGTCTTTCAAAGCTTCTAACTGATCATCATCACCATCTACTATGTCATAGTCTGGATCTGAAAAATCATTATCATCATATTCATTTTCTACTCCTTCATTTACTGCTCTTTCTGTGTCTAAATGAATATTTGGTTTTCTTGTAGATGGCCCATCAATTACAACATTTATATCAGAGACATAGTAACCAGCTTGCAGCAAGTATGCAATATCCACATCATCAAGTCCAGCACTTGCAATACCCATGTGGGCTTACTCATCAATACATGGCTGACTTTGATTGTCAACAAATTGTTCAGCACTTGTGGATGCTTCCTCTTGCATAAATACACTCTTAGCATCATTAATATATCTGATGAAGAAACCACTATCATCAACAGTTACATTATTAGTTGCCTCTTGTTCAACTGTCTTAATATCTGGCTTTTTGAATTCTCCCATGTTTAGGAGAAACAATGTTCTCCTGACTGTGTCTTTCTTAATTGAGGTTGGATTGGGGACAATCTTAATAAGGTTAACTATAACTTCTTCATCTATCTTCTCAATTACAACACTACTGAGTTTCACATCTAAATGAATCAATGACAATCTATCAACGTGATAGTTTATAAGACTTGTTTCTTCTCCATCAAAATAGCCATAGTCTCCAAAAATACCATTGAAATAGATAACAATGGTGAAGTAACCACTAGGGTCTGCATAATTAGATTTTTTTAAAAAAAAAAACATATAATCAATCAACATAGAAGCCTAAACCAATGTACCATAAAAACCCTAAAATCCACCCCTTTTATGCATGAAAACCCTATTCCCACGAGCTTTTTGCATATAATCTTTTTACATATATAAAATATCCTATATATAATGGTTGTGGGATAACAGTATATATATATATATATATATATATATATATAGTGCTTGATCTACACAGTAGGACCACAACACCCACAACCCTTCACAACCCACAACCCAATAAAATTAACAGCAAAAAATTAGTTTTTTGTTAATCAATTGCTTACCTGGAAAGTTAATATCCATCATCAATGCAAATCCACCACCACTATGTACTTTAGCATTAATGAGCAACTGCTTCAAAATCTCCTATTCCCACACGACTCAGAATCTCCTCACTCACTTTCTTCCTTTTTTCATTTCACAGATTTCAAAAATTCCCCCCTTTGTTTTTTTCAACTCCCGCTTATTTTACTTTACCCTTTATAAAAGATAAATCAATAACTCCAAAAGGTCAAAACACAGCCAAAGAGAAAAAAAAAAAAAAAAAGGCGAAGAAAGAGAGAGACTTTGAATTTCAAAGGAAAAACTTTCAAAATCAATTGCGAGCCACTTCAAATTACAGCACCGTTGGGAAAAGAGAATGGAAGAGAGAGAAAAGGTAAGATGGTATAGGTAACTGTTTGGGCGCATAGGTCGTGATTGGGTGAGATGAGGTGAAGTTGATATGGAGTTTTGGGAGTGAGAAAAAGGGTTAAAAGCTAATAAATTAGAGTCATGTTATATTTTCGTCTAACGATTTGACGAAAAACAGACAGAAAGGCAACCGGTACAATAAAATTAAAATCGAAAGATTTTTAAGTGACAAATCAAAGTCTAAAACCAACAATAAATTAAAAGATAAATTCAAAAATAATGGTATAATTTAACCCATTTTTATATCGACTAGTATACTCAATAATATCCCTTAAAATTGCTAACATGATAGTGAGGGATTTTGATCTAGCTAGATTTATACTCGTGTGACACAATTTATCGATATTTTTATATAATATTAATTTTTTTATTAATTTTAAGTTTTTTTTAGTATTAAAAGTATAATCGATGATTGATCTATTATCTAAGGGAATAACACTTACTGTTAGATTATGTTTCGATGTGTTATTAATTTTATGTTATACAATATAATTATTCTGTAATTTAATTAATATATATTTAAAAAAGTTAAAAAATATTAAGAAGAAAATTTATAAACATATAAATAAATATAACTAGACATCTAAATATTTAACTGAAAATTGTCATTTTAATGATATATTTTGTAATAATATTTTAGTTTGCACCCGATTAAAATTAATTACTTAATATATATGTACATTTTACTATTTATATTTTAACTCTTGCAAACATATAAAATCATAAAAAATTATATAAAAAAAAACCATTATGATATAGAAGAAAAATAATGAATAAAAATATATGATAAAATATTTAAAAATCAAGAAAATAAAAACTGACCTTTTTATGATCTAGTTGAACATATTTTTTTTAAAATATAAATTATACCTATTCACTTGTAAAGCCTCCTTTTTCATACAAAGAAACACATGCACCCATATATATATCATAAATGTATGTTATAAATAGGTGATTTAAGTTACAAATCTTATTAATTAATGATAATTATAATAATTGAAAACTAAAAATTAAAATTTTGTATAGGTTACAACTCATAATTATATATATTAATTTGTCATAATCAACGGCAGACCGACGTTAGAGCTTGAGAGTGCAAGCCCGCAAGCATAAATATATATATATATATATATAATTACTTTTTCTTCATGTATAATAACTCAACACACTAAATTTTTTTGACTTTTTAAAAATATATTAATTTTCTCTTGACAAATGTTACAATATATTATTAGACCCTTCCATCCAATTTTACCGTTAGTTAATCCTACAAGAATAGAAAAAATATAAAAATATTTTTACTCTTTAATTTTAATTAATTACATTCTATTTTTACTTTAATTTTTTTTTTAATGTTAAAAAATATATTTTCATACTTTTGACAAATTTAAAAATAAAAATACTTTTATTTTTATTTTTTAAAAAATAAAAATTTGAAAATAAAAAATAAAAATATTTTTTACTTTTTAGCTTTAAATTTGCCAAAAATATGAAAATGAATTTTTAAATTGTATTAAAAAATTTAAGAAGAAAAAATTTAATTTCTTCTTAAATTATTTTTTAAAATAAAAAATAAAAAATAAATATTTTAAAAAATATTTTTGTTTATTTTTTATTTTAAAATATATCAAAAATATGAAAATAAATTTTTTAGCCTTAAATTTTTTTTTTAAAACAAAAATAGAATGTAATTAATTAAAAATAAAGGGTAAGAATATTTTTATCTTTTTACTATCCTTATAGGGTTGACTAAGAGTTGACTAATAGTAAAATTAGACGGAATAATCTAATAATATATTATGACATTTATCAAGGGAGAGTTAGTACATTTTTGAAAAGTTAGGGGGAACTTAATATATTAGGTCATGTTACAGAAAGAAATAGTAATTAACCCTATATATATAATTTTTAATATATTTTTAAAATATATCATATTAAACCCCTCAAAATTTTAAATATTATATTGGCCCTCAAATTTTCAAAATTAATTTTTATATTTATATATTTTTTAAAAAATATATCACATCGATCTCTCAAATTTTTAAAATTTACATATTATTTTTTAAAATATATGCATTTAATTTTTTGAAATTTTTTGAAATTGTGTCTATTACATATATATTTCATAATTCTTTTCTTAAAATATATATAAATTATCCTAAATTTTAAAATTTTATTTGTTAGCAATATATTATTACATTTATATATTAATAAATATTTTATAATATAATAATAAAAAAAAATTTTAAATATTTTTATATTAGTCTTAAAAATTTAATTTTTTTTTCCTTGATTATTTTATAACCCCCAAGTCCTAGAGTCTAGTTCCGTCCCTAGTGATTGTGATCATTAAAATTACTTTATGGTTTATGATACAAATATTTTCAAATGATAATAATTTAAACATGGTAAAAAAATAATAAATTATATTTCTTTCGTCTCAAAATAAATATCTTAATTTTTTTTATATATCTTAATTTAATTGTCTCATTTCTTAATTTAAACTATATTTCACCTTAATATTTCAATAATACTCTCGTATATTTGATCTTATATAATTAATATAAATTTAAAAAAAAATAAAAATATTTATTATCATTAATATTTTTAAAAAATAAAGAGATTATTTTATTTAATTAGGAGAGATATATTAAAATAATAAAAGAGATGGTTGTATTTAATCAGTAGAAAGATTAAAATAGTGTAAAAAAAAATTATTAATATTTATGTATTTTACAATTAGAACATTTATTTTGAGAGAAATGGAATATTATCTTTAAATTTTTATTAATATATATATATATATATATATATATATATATATATATATATATATATATATATATATATATATATATATATATATATATGTATATTTGTTTGTTATGTGTTGTTTATTT
>CANXYC012985134.1:0-16917 GCA_948193065.1 Aleurites moluccanus | reverse complement strand
AGCTTCAAATCCAAAAAAGACAAAAACCATCTCTTTTCCTTTGATTATTTGCTTAACTTTATTTGTTGAATATATTATTTGGGGAATGTGTGATCAACCTAGAACCCATAAGAGCTAGAGTTGATATCCCCTATTTTTGAGATTTTGAGATGTAATAATTTACTTTTACCGCTTTCTTTTAATTGCTTTACTTGATTACATTTCAATTGTTCATCCACTTATTTACTTGCTCATGCATCTTATATGTCATTCTTTAATTGCTCATGAAAATTATTTTAAATCAAGGTTAAAATTAGAAGCCAAGTTCAACCGAAAACCTAGTCCCTGAATCCTCTTTGGTTTCAAGGACTAGTGCACTTTTTCCTTTGGGATAAAATTGGAGTCAAATGGGTTTTTACCTTAAATTTTTCCAATAAAAATAACTTAAGGTGGCGACTTCAAAATTCAAAATTATTTTCAAATAGAAGGTTCTAAGCTCGTCTCCTCCGTGAGAAATTGCCCCAAATGAGCACTCCGATACCCCAATGCCTATTTTTCTTCCGAAAAGAGCGGGCTCGGAAAGGCGGTGCTAGGGCGAGGCCTCACACTGAGGCATGTCAATTTAGCCTCAAAGGTTAATAGATAGATATTTCACCATTGTTCTTATTAGGGGTAGGGAATTCATCTTGAAGTTATCCATTTTGGATGCAATCTTTAATTTTTAAGATTGTTGCAACTAAAGCTCTGAAATTTGGTAGGTATTGCGTCAACAAATGGTCTTGGTAAATTGGAAGTAGATTCTAAATAAGTGTAATATCCTATAAATGCATAACGTGTTTTTGCGAAATAAGTTCTCAGTATATGGTTTGAAATTATCGAAATGGCTAAGGATAATTTGAAAACTCAGTTAGAGCGAAAATGAGAAACTTTTTCGAAAATTGTCGATAACGATATCGCTGCCACAAAAATAGCAGTACGGTCGACGGATGAATTTCTGATTTTGACTTAAGGGTAAATGATAATGTATATGCATGTGTAAATACAGTAAAAAGAAAGATGAGAAAATATTTAAGAACACTGAAAAAGTAAGCGATGGCAAAACCGTAAATAAAGGGAACTTTAGAGGTATAGTGGAATTTCAACAATCTGAGTTTCAAAACGGCTCTAAAACTATTTTTATTAAATAGTATTAATAAAAATAATTTGAACATTCACTTTGAATTCCAAATCCAGACGGAGTTGTCAGAATAAATTACCAAGCAAAAATGTGGCAAAAACGTAATTTAAGAAAAGTTGAAGGACCAAAAGTAAAATTTGCCAAATGTGACTTAGTATATAAGCTTGCCTTAGGATTTTTTTTGCCTATTTTGGTGTTCTTCATCCGTGAGCTTCATTTCCATTTTCCAATTGATTTTTCCTTCCATTTTGTGAAGAGAAAGTGTTGGAAATTTTAGATAAACACTAAATAATCCATCCTCCATCAAATTAAACCATAGAAAATTAAGAAAATTTCAAGAACAACATACTTGTGGATTTTGTCCAAATAATTTGAGGTATAATGTTGTTTTGTTTGATTTTATGGTTTAATTAGGGTTCTTTGATGTTAGTTAGATTGGGTAATTGGTTTAATTGCATCAATTGATGCATTAAGCAATTTTGCCCAATTTTCAAACCCTAAACCTAAGTTGCATGGATGGATTTTGTGTAAATGAGTTAGGATGTGTAATTAGAGTATAGAATAAGTCAATTGGATTGGTGATTAATTGATGTTCACATTGTTATAAAAAATTCAATTGAAGAAAGTTGTCAAATTTGCCTACTTTGAAGAATTTGAGGAATTTGTTGGCAAAACAATTTTGCTAGGTAATTTAGAGTACTAAGTGAGTTTAATATGCATCATTTGTCATGTCTAAATTGATAAAATGTCAATTGGAATCTTTGTGCAAAATGGCCAAAGTGGCCGAACCATGTTTAGGGCAAATTGCCTAATTTTTGTTCTTAGTTTTGGACTTGTTTTCCATGCCTAATTGATATACTTGATGATGTTTATTGAGTTGTATTTATTGCCTATGGAATTGCTTTCAATTTGTATGTTTGTTGATAATTGGGGCAATGTCAATGTTACATCAAAACCTTGCCAAAAATTCGTAGGCCAACCAAATTGAATGCCACCGTCGCCAGCGACAATGGCATGCCAATTGCGTCAACTTTTTTATCATAAATGATCAATTTATGTTTGTTCCCATTATTGGTTGCTAGACCTTTGGTCATCTTATAATCGGTTATTATTGATGCCTTATTGACTTTATGCTCATTCTATTGATTGATGATGTAATACCCTATAAAGTCATAACTTATATGTATGATTCAATTCTCAGTATTCAATTCTCAGTATGTGGTTTAAAAGCATTAAAATGATGGGAAATAATTTTAGAGACATAGATAAAAAGTGAATAAATTACTTTTTCGGAAATCGACGATATCGGGAACACTGCCGAGAAATTTATTGTCCGGTCAACAGGTGAATTTATGATTCTGACCAGGGGGTAAAAGATCACATAAATGCATGTGTAATTTTTGTAAAAAGAAAGAGGTGAAAAACATTTAGGAATACTGAAAAAGTAAGCAATGGCAAAACTGTAAATAAATAGAACTTCAAGGTGAATAGTGAAAATTGGTCCGTCTGAGTTTCAGAATGACTCTAAAACTATTTTTATAAATAAGTATAAATTAAAATAAGCTTTTTGATTCTCCACTTTGAAATCTAAATCCTAACAGAAATGTCAGAATAAATTACAGAAGAAGTTGGGGTCAAAATATAATTACTTAAAAGTTTAAGGACTAAAACATAATTTATCATTTTGACTTAATATAAAAGAAACATTTAGAATCATTTTGCCATCTTCTTCTTCTTCCTCCCATTTAGCTGAACCACCCATCATTTCTCTTCCCCCATTTCTTCTTCAATTTTCTCACCAAATTTCTTAAGAAAATTCATAGAAAACCTAACTATAAGCTTTGTTATCATTAATTTGCTTGGAAAGCTAAAGAAATTAAAGGAATAATTGCTTGAAGATTTCGGATCCTTCACTCATTTGGGGTAATCAATTGATTTGTTTATTTTTATGGTTCATTTAGATGATTTAGAAGTTGAATTGAATGGGTTTGAGGTTAAATTACATCAATTGATACATTTGAATAGAAAACCCTAAATTGCCTAACCTAATTGAAGTTGTATGAATGAGCTATGTTAATTAGTATTAGGTTGTGTTAATTGATCTTAGAATATGTTAACTGGAGGCCATTAGATAACTAATTGATGGTTGTTTTGGTGTAGAAAATAAGAATTGTCAAAATTGTGCATTTTGCCTTCTTTGAAGATTTGTGGTGAAAATCAATTTTTCAAGGCAATTGGAAGCCTTAGGTGAGTTCTATATGCATCAAATTATATGTCCTAAGCATTGGAATATTGATTGGAATTCATTTTGGTGAACCCCATTTTGGCCGAACCAACATGCACTATTCATTGTCTTGATTTTCTTTAGTTTTTCCTTTGAATTCCTTAACCAATTTGATGCCTTTAATGTTGTTTAATAATGTATAATTGATGCCTATTGTGTTGTTGACAATGTGAACTTGTTGTTGGTTGAATTGGGCATGCCAAATTTGTACAAAACCCTAACCTAATGGCTTGCCCTTTTATGCCCACCAAGTGTTTGACAAAATGCCTAGTTGTTTTTGCCTTGCCTATTGCTTTGTTTTCCATAGGCCTACCATTTGAATGCCATCATCGCCAATGACATTGGCATGCCAATTGGACTACCGATTTTCTTTGTCGAACCAATCTTTGTTCCATACCTTTGTTGTTTACCATACTACTTATCATTGATTGTACATCGTATATTGCAATGGCATTAGTTCCATTACTATTTGAGTTGAAAGATATTGAGCTTATATTGAAAAGGAGGATACCATTATTGCATAATAGTGTCCATAGATATGTTTCTTTCTTATATTGATCTTAATGTGGCTTGACAGAGCTACCGCTCCGACAGGGTAGTGAGAATATATTGTTAGCGATGTGCACATTGCATTACTGATGCCCTAACTGGGAAGGGTTACGGTACTGGCCATAAGACCTGTTCAGTCTTATTCTTATTGATATTGATATTACTAAAGACTATATGTTCGCATATAGTCCATACTAATACTACTGGAGACTGTATGATTTCATATAGTCCATCCCTTTATCTGTCTTTCCATATTATACCGAGCCTATGATATACTTATTGACTATTCTGTCACTTTCTGTTACTGATTTTGTAAATTGTTCACATTGAGATATTGATATTATTGTTCCATCTGTTAACCATTATCTTTATTGGCGATGCATATAGATTCACTGAGTGTCTTATATAATCACTCTTTGCTTTGTTTACCATTTCATGAGAGGAGTAGATTGTTAAATCCCATCTTCAGACATCCGAGGATTTCTGCTTATTGTCATTCCATGTAAATATTATATATTCTATATTTTTGGTGTTCATAATCTAGCTGCTCCATGGGGGTATGTATGGGATAGTTAGGATATAAACATGTATATGTATGTGATGATATTTTGTGGTATGTGATGATCATATGACATGTTATAATGACTATTACAGAATGACAAAATGAATGGAAATTAAGTAAAATGAATTATAAATTGATGGCTATAGATTATGTATGTGATACTGGATTCTACGGGTGCCGGTCGCCATTGGCATCTCCCGCATCCTAGGACCGTCGCGATCTAGAAATGGGTCGTGACAGATGATGAGTTATTGATACTTCTCGATGCCATTATTTTGGAATAGTATCTATTGATGGGTTTATTGAGTTTATTGATTTTGAGATAATTTGACAGAGCTGCCATTCCGACAGGGTAGTGAGTTCATACTGTCAGCATTGTGCACAATATATTGTTATAGTACCCTGTACTAGGAAGGGATGTCCTAGTCATAAGACCCGTACAGTCTTATGTTTATATATATATGTGTGTATGTGTGTGTGTGTGTGTGTGTGTGATTTGTGTTTGACAGATTTATATGCATTTCATGGCCCTATATATGTCATTTCCATCTTTTCTATGTGATATTGATTTTATTGATATGATTGTTTACTTACAGTCATATTATGTACTTGATTCTATATTACAGAGATTCTAAGCAGATTGATTCATTGATTTCATCTGCTTATTGCTTATTGATATTCCATTACTCATTTTAATGGTCGATGCATATTAGATTTACTAAGTATCATATATACTTATCCTCTCACTGTTTACCCTCTCAGGTGCAGAGTAGGAGGCAGATATCCCAGCTTTTGACTCTCTGTGGATTCTGCAATGATTTAGCAGTGTAATTCTTTTAAACACTGATTATTTTTGTATGTTCATATCCTAGCTGCTCCATGGGTTTTGTACGGTATAGTTAGTGTATGAACATGTATATGGATATTGGAGTATAATTGTATAAGATATGAAAGTTACAGAAAGTTAAAGAATGAATGACAGAGAGACGGAATGAATAGTGTTATATGTAGTGTATGGTTATATACTGTTATGTGATTGATGATGGGTATAGATATGTTTTCATTGCGATATTATAATTACATTATAGTGATTGATGGGTTCTACGGGTGTCGGTCACCTCGGCATCTCCCACAGCCTAGGACCGTCGCTGCCCGATACGGGATTGGATTGTGACAGAGGTGGTATCAAAGCCCTGTGTTTATAGATAACAGAGCCTAGGTTATAGAGGAATAGTAAATAAGTACATAATGGGTCGAGTTAATGGAACCATGGAGCATAGGAATTCATGTATCGTCTTTTGTTGCATTTGTCAAATGTGTATAAGTATTTTGCGTATCTGTAATATACTGAGTACGTATTTTGTTTTTCAGACAATTTTATAGAGATGTCTAATGGCGGAGACATAGATACTAGGGAGGCTGAGGTAGCATCTAATGAGTCCCTGGTCAGGGAAGTTTCTAGTTCTGAGAGACCGTCTAGATCTACAGGGGGATATAGAGAGGAGTGATGACTCCTAGAGATATAAGATGATGAGGGGATGATGGATTTATGTAGGGAACAGGCAGAATTGAGGCGGGAACGACAGAATGTACCGCCACCTCCAGTACCAGCAGTAGTGCCACCACCTGTTGCACCTGTTGCAGTACCTATTGCTCCAGCTCCTGTACAACCAGCTGTGGTTCTTGGAGAACCTATTATACTGGGAGCCCGCCAAGTTATTGATGAGGGCGTAGTATCTATGTTTAGCTTTGTAATACCCTATATATATGCATATCATGTTTTTGTGAAATAAGTTCTCAGTATGTGAATTAAAATTATCAAAATGGCCAAAGATAATTTTGAAAACTTAGTTTGAGCGAAAACGAGAAACTTTTTCGAAAAATGTCAGTGTCGATATCGTTGCCATAAAAATAGTGGTATGGTCGACGAATGAATTTCTGATTTTGGCAAGAGGGTAAATGATTATATATATGCATGATTAAATACAATAAAAAGAAAGATAAGAAAAATATTTAAGAACACTGATAAAAGTAAATGATGGCAAAACCGTAAATAAAGGAAACTTTAGGGGAATAGTGGAATTTCAACATCTGAGTTTCAAAATGCAAATCTATTTTTATTAATTAGTATTAATAATAATATTGAACATTCACTTTGAATTCCAATTCCCGATGAAATTATCAAAATAAATTACCAAGAAAAATTATATCAAAAGCAAATTAATGAAAGTTGGAGGACCAAAAGAGAAATTTATCATTTTTGTCTTACTGTATAAGCATGCCTTAGGATTTTTTTTCCCCATTTGCTTCTTTTCTTCACCGTAGCCTTCATCTTCCATTTACCATTTAATTTTTCTTTTGATTTGTGAAAAGAAAGTGATGGAAACTGTCACGACCCGTTTTCGGATCGCAATGGTCCTAAGGCGCGGGAGATGCCGAGGCGACCGGCACCCGTAGAACTCATTCACTCACCTCAATCCAATCTCATACATCGCAGCGGAAATATAACTTACCCAAAATTTACAGCAGAAACCCGATTTACCAATCAAATAACATAATATATCCATACACTCACATAACACTATACATTCTATTACTCTGTCATTCATTTTGTAACTTTCTAAAAATACCATATTCATATCATTAATATTCTCCAATATTCCCATACATACATGTTCATACACTAACTATACCGTACAAAACCCATGAAGCAGCTAGAATATGAACATACAAAATAATACAATGTTCAATAATATTACACTGACTAAAGACTTGCAGAATCCACAGAGAGCCAAAAGAGCTGGGATATCTGTCTCTTACTCTGCACCTAAAGAGGACAAACAGTGAAAGGGTGAGTAAATATGATACTCAGTGAATTTAATATGCATCGCCAAATAACAGATAATAAAATATTAATAAGCAGTATGTAGATGAAACAAATGGTCAATCTACTCTGAATCTCTATAATGCGGAAGTAAGTACAGAATATGACTGTAAGTAAACAATCACATCAATAGAATCAATATCACATGGTCAAGATAGAAATTGACATAACAATAAAACACATATCACATGGACAAGATGGAAGTGACAGATATAAAGCCATGAAACACGTAGAAATGTGCCAAGCACAAATCACTATAAATATAAATATATATAACATAAGACGGATCAGGTCTTATGACTAAGACATCCCTTCTTAGTACAGGGTATCAATCAATCAATACAATGTGCACAAGGACGACAGCATGAACTCACTACCCTGTCGAAACAGCAGCTCTGTCAAATCACCTCGGAGTCAATAAAAGCAATAATCACATCAATAGATGCCATTTCAAAACAATGGCATCAACAATATCAATAACTCATCAGAATCAATTTAATGAGCATAAAGTCAATAAAACATCAATAATTATCAATTAAATGATGACCAAAGGCCTAACGACCAAAAATGGGAACAAACATATTTTGGTCATTTGTTGCCAAAAAGTTGACGCAATTGACATGCCATTGTCGTTGGCGACGGTGGCATTCAAATGATTGGCCTACGGATTTTTCGGCATGGTTTCGGCGCAATATCGATGTTGCCCCAAATTATCAATAAACATACACATGGAAGTAATTCCATAGGCAACAAAAATAACTCAATAATCTTCAACAAACATATCAATTTGGCATGAAAAACAAGTCCAAAAGCCAAGCACAAAATAAAGCAAAACATGCCAATTAGGGTTCGGCCAAAATGGCCTTTTCACATATGGATTTCAAATGACATTTTAATAGTTTAGACATGACATATGATGCATAAAAGACTCATCTAAACCTCCAAATCACCAAATACTATGAATTTGCTAGCAAATTCCTAAATCCTCGGTTTAGGCCAATTTTGATGATTTTTCACGAACAAATTTTCTGTAACGAAACGAACGTCAATTAAATATCGATAAATACCCAATTGACTTACTTTAAAGTCAATTTACCTATCCTAATTCATATACTCAAAATCATATTACACAACTTCAAATTTAGGGTTTTAAATTGGAAAAATTTGTTTAATGCATCAATTGATGCAATTAAACCATTTACCCATTCTTTCATCATCAATTTAACCTATTTAAACCTAAAAATCAAACAAACAAACTATTTACCTCTTTTTGTCCAAAATGGCCGAATTCCTTTCTTCTTTGTTCTTCAAATTTTCTTTAATTTTTATGGTTGATTTTGGTAGTTTGATGTTTGTATGGATTTAGTTTAGTGTTTGGATCAATTTCTCTTCACAAACTATCAAAGAAAAGAAAGGAAATGGAGCTACGGATGAAGAAGCAAAATGGCAGAAAATTTGCTCCAATTTTTGCTTATATAATAAGACAAAATAGATAAATTACACTTTAGTCCTCAAATTTTCTAAAATTTGGTTTTGGTCATTTTTCTCTCGGTAAATTTTTTCGGCAATTCCATCGGGAATCAGAATTCAAAGTGAATGTTTAAACATCATATTTTAATTAATACTATTTAATGAAAATAGTTTCAGAGCCGTTCTGAAACTTGGACTGCCGAAATACACTATTCACTGAAAGTACCCTTTATTCACGGTTTTGCCATTTCTTACTTTATCAGTATTCTTAAATATTTTTCTCATTTCTATTTTTACTTTATTCACACATTAATATAACTTATCATTTATCCTCAATCAAATTTTAAAAATTCATCTGTCAACCGTATCGCTATTTTTACGACAGCGATATCAGTACCGACAAATTTCCGAAAAAGTTCTCATTTTCGTTCTAACTGAGTTTCTAAAATTATTTTAAGCCATTTCGATAATATTAATCCATATACTGAGAATTTATTTCACAAAAACTTGTTATACATTTTTTTAAGGTATTACAGAAACTTAGATTAAACACTAATTAATTCATCCTCTACAAAATTAAGCCATAGAAATTCAAGAGAAATTCAAGAAAATTCAAGAACACCAAGTTGGAAATTTCGGCCACTTTGAATATTTTGGGTAAGTTGTTCATTTGTTGGTTTTTATGGTTTATTTAGGTTAATTGGATTTTAGTAGGATTGGGTAAATAGTTTAATTGCATCAATTGATGTATTAAATAATTTTTCCCAATTTCCAAACCCTAAAGTGAAGTCGTATGAATGGATTTTGTATATATGAATTAGGATGTGTAAATTGAGTATAGAATAAGTCAATTGAATGTTTATTGGTGATTAATTGATGTTTACATTATTGTAGAAAATTCGGTTGGAGAAAGTTGTCGATTTTGCCTATTGTGAGGAATTGAGGAATTGAATGGCAAGGCAATTTTGCTAGGTGATTTGGAGTGATAGGTGAGTCTTTTATGCATCAAATTACATACCCAAATTGTTAGAATGACAATTGGAATCCTTATGCAAAATGGCCATTTTGGCCGAACCCTATTTGTGACAAAATACCTAATTTTGTGCTTTGGTTTTGGACTTGTTTTCCAAGCCAAATTGATATGATTGTTGAAGATTATTGAGTTATTTTTGTTGCCTATGGAATTGTTTCCATTTGTATGTTTATTGATAATTGGAGCAATGTCGATGTTACACCAAAATCATGCCGAAAAATCCGTAGGCCAACCATTTTAATGTCACCGTCACCAGTGACAATGGCATGCCAATTGCATCAACTTTTTGGCCGCAAATGACCAATTTATGTTTATTACCATTATTGGTCACTAGACCTTTGGTCATCATTTAATCGAATATTATTAATATCTTATTGACTTTATGCTCATTAAATTGATTACTAATGAGTTATTGATACTTGCCGATGCCATTATTTGAAATGGTATCTATTGATATGTTTATTCCTTCTATTGACTCCGAGGTGATTTGATAGAGCTGTCGTTCCGACAGGGTAGTGAGTTGATGCTGTTGGCTTTATGCACATTGTATTGATTGATACTCTGTATTAGGAAGGGATGTCCTAGTCATAAGACCCGTACAGTCTTATGTTTATTTATATATATACTTGATTTGTACTTAGCACATCTCTATGCGTTTCATGACTCTATATCTGTCACTTCCATCTTATTCATGTGATATTGATTCTATTGATATAATTGTTTACTTACAGTTATATTCTGTACTTGCTTCTGTATTTACAGAGACTCTGAGCAGATTGATCCATTTATTTCATCTGCCTACTGCTTATTGATATTCTATTATCTGTTATTTGTCGATACATATTAGATTCA
This sequence comes from Aleurites moluccanus, assembly GCA_948193065.1. Lineage (NCBI taxonomy): Eukaryota > Viridiplantae > Streptophyta > Magnoliopsida > Malpighiales > Euphorbiaceae > Aleurites > Aleurites moluccanus. The sequence goes on along the minus strand of CANXYC012985134.1, from coordinate 6,127 downwards.
CTAAGTATCATATATACTCACCCTCTCACTGTTTGCCCTCTCAGGTGCAGAATAGGAGGTAGATATCCCAGCTCTTTTGGCTCTCTGTTGATTCTGCAGATCTTATGTCACTGTAATATTATGAACACTGTATTATTTTGTATGTTCATATCCTAGCTGCTCCATGGGTTTTGTATGGTATAGTTAGTGTATGAACATGTATGTATGGGAATATTGGAGATTATTAATTATATGATCATGGTATTTACAGAGAGTTGCATAATGAATAACAGAGTGATAGAATGAATAGTGATTATGTGAGTGTTTGTTTATAGACTGTTATGTGATTAATGATGAGTATAGATATGTTGTTCCACTATGATATTGTGATTGCATAGTAGTGATTGATGGGTTCTATGGGTACCGATCGTATCGGTATCTCCCACACCCTAGGACCGTTGCAATCCGGAAACGGGTCATGACAAGCTTTCTGAAGCTAAGTCTGCCAGAGTTTAAGGGCGACAGAGGCGATGAGCCAGTCAATTTTCTTGAGGAGGTTGAAAAGGTAGTTAGGATACTACCTTGTTCTGATATCTGAGCAGTTGAGCTCGTTGGTTTATTGCTAAAGGGGAAAGCCTTGACATGGTTTTCTCGTAGGATGGAGCCCAGACTGTATGGCGATTATCCTCCTACTTGGGCTGAGTTTAGACAGGGATTGATTGATGAGTTCCTGATAGAAGGGGTTAAGATCAAGAACCTTATACAGTTTAAGCAGCTAGAGCAGGGTGGTAGATCAGTTAAGGACTGCGCTGAGGAGTTTATTAGGCTGAGTAGGTATGCTACGCAGATTGCTCCTACTGAGGCAGATTTGATTGCCAAGTTCATGAGGGATATGCATGCTTCACTGCATAATGTCCTTCTGGCTATAGAGCTTACATCTCTAACTACTGCTATCGATAAAACTAATCAGATGGAAGAGAAATACATGTCAGAGAGAGAGAAAAGGGATCAGAAGAGAAAAGGTGGACCAGGATCTCAGAGTAGGAGGGGGGAGAGCAACTCCCAGTTTAGACAGATTGAGCCAGTGCCTAGGTTTAATCAGATACCTCCATCTGGCAGTCAGAGGAGGAGGACACAGAGTAAGGGACCATCAGTGCAGTCTGAACCTTCCTATTCTCAGGGTTCATCTAGACCTGCTATGCAGATGCCCACTGTACCCATTTGTGATTTTTATAGCAGAAGGCATGGAGGGGAGTGTCGTAGACAGTCAGGTGCTTGCCTGAAGTGTGGGCAACACGGTTATTATATTAGTAGATATCCCTTGTGGGGTAGTCAACAGCCATATGCTACGGTTTCTCAGCCTACAGTACATATGAGTCAGAATATGGCCAGAGAGGGTCTTGGTATGGGCAGAGGCAAAAGTCAGGCATCTAGCAGCAGTCAGGCCCCAGCAGGTAGAGGCCAGGGGCAAGTGTTTGTTGTGAACACTCAGGAGGCACAAGGATCTGGTAATGTGGTCACAGGTACTATTATGATACAGAATGAGATTGTTGATGCTTTATTTGACTCTGGTGCTACATATTCTTTTGTTTCACCACAGTTTGCACCTAAGTTAAATAAGAAGAGACAGTTAATAAATGTGCCTCTAGTGATAGCTACACCTATGGGGGAGAGTGTATATGTTGATTATTATTATCCTGCTTGTGTGATAAAGATTGATGATAATATTATGTGTGCTGATTTGATTGAACTGCCTATGTTAGAACTAGATGTGATCCTTGATATGGATTGGCTAACTACACATCGTGCAGTTATTGATTATTGTAAAAAGAGGGTTAGATTACAGCCTGAGGGGCAGATTAAATTTGAATTCCTGGGTGATCAATGGGAATTCAAGATTAGTTTTGTTTCTGCTATCCAGGCTAGAAGGATGATAAGGAAAGGTTGTTTAGCCTATTTGTCTCATATGATTGATATGCAAAAGATTTCTATAGATATTAATCAGATATCAGTGGTTCGAGAATTCTCTGATGTTTCCCTTGATGAGTTGCTAGGTTTACCCCCAGATAGGGAGATAGAGTTTGAGATTGAGGTGTATTCAGGCACCGATCCGATATCCATTTCTCGGTACAGAATGGCACCGGCAGAGTTAAAAGAATTAAAGGTGCAATTGCAGGAGTTATTGGATAGAGGATTTATTAGACCAAGCAATTCTCTGAGAGGTGCTCCAATCTTGTTTATGAAAAAGAAGGATGGCTCATTGAGAATGTGCATCGATTATAGACAGCTGAACAAGATGACAGTGAAGAACAAATATTTGTTGCCACGGATTGATGATCCGTTTGATCAGTTGCAGGGTGCCTGTCATTTCTCTAAGATTGACTTGAGATCTGGGTATCACCAATTGAGAATAAAGAAGGGTGATATACCTAAGACTGCTTTTAGGACCCGGTATGGACATTATGAGTTTCTAGTGTTGTCATTCGGGTTGACTAATGCACCTGCTGCATTTATAGATTTGATGAACAGGGTGTTTAGGCCATTCTTGTATAAGTTTATCATAGTGTTTATTGATGACATCCTTATCTATTCCAGGAGTGAGAAGGAGCAAACAAAGCATCTGAGGATAGTATTGCAGACACTTCGTGAGCATCAGTTGTATACTAAGTTGTCTAAGTGCCAATTCTGGCTAACCGAAGTGTATTTCCTTGGTCATGTGATTAGTGAGGAGGGTATTATGGTATATCCTCAGAAGGTTGAAGCAGTTGTAAATTGGCCTCAACCTTCTAGTGTTTTAGAGATTCGTAGTTTCCTTGGTTTGATAGGATACTATAAGAGGTTTGTGAAGGATTTCTCCAGAGTTGTTGCTCCGTTGACTAAGCTGACTCAGAAACAGGAGAGATATATATGGACGGATGAGTGTGAGAGCAGTTTTCAGATTTTGAAGTCTTGCCTCACTAGTGCTCCAGTATTAATATTACCATCAGAGGATGAGAAGTTTACAGTGTATTATGATGCTTCTCGAATTGGATTGGGATGTGTTTTGATGCAATTTCGGAGAGTGATTGCCGCTACTTCTCTACATTTAAAGAAGCATGAGGGAAACTATCCGACTCATGATTTAGAGATGGCAGCTGTAGTGTTTGCATTGAAGATATAGAGGCATTATTTGTATGGGTCTAGATGCGAGATATATATTGATCATAAGAATTTGCAGTATATACTTCAACAGAAGGATCTGAACCTCCCACGGTACAGATGGGTTAAGTTGCTAAAGGATTATGATTGTGAGATCCTTTACCATCCGAGCAAAGCTAATGTAGTAGCTGATGCACTGAGCCATAAATCTATGAGTAGTCTAGCTCACATCTCGATTGTCAGTAGACCTTTGATCTGTGAGATGCAGGAGTCATCTTTTATGGGTGTAGAGTTGGATTTGGGATCCCTAGATCGAAACCAGGCTCTGATAGCCCAGTTTCGGGTTAAGCCACTGTTAATTGATGATATTAAGGTGGCCCAGGATAGAGATCCATATCTATTGAAGCTGAAGGGTGATGTTCTGAATGGTAAGGCAGCAGAGTTCATAGTAGAGAATGATGTATTAAAATGTTGGAAGCGGATATGTGTGCCCGACCTTGATGGGCTACGAGATCAAATTATGAAAGAGGCTCATTATTCATTGTACAGTGTACATCCTAGAATTACCAAGATCTACCATGATCTGAGAGATGTGTATTGGTGGTCTGGTATGAAGAGGGATATAGCTCAATTTGTCTCTACATGTTTAGCCTGTCAGCAAGTTAAGTTTAAGCATTAGAAGCTGTCTGACTTACTTTAAGAGATAGAGTTACCTGAGTAGAAATAGGAGCAGATTACTATGGATTTTATGGTCGGTTTACCGAGGACTATAAGGGATTACGACTCCATATGGGTTATTGTAGATCAAATGATGAAGTCTGCTCATTTCCTGGAAGTTAAGACTACTTACTCTACAGCTTAGTATGCACAGTTATATATGGACAAGATTGTTCAGTTTCATGGAGTGCCACTGATGATTATATCGGATAGGGGTATGCAGTTTACCTCTCGATTTTGGCAAAAGTTCCAAGAAGCTATGGGTACCCAGTTGAGATTCAGTATAGCTTTCCATCCACAGATCGATGGACAGTCAGAGAGGACGATCCAGACTTTAGAGGATATGATGAGAGTATGTGTTCTAGATTTCAAGGGTAACTGGGATCAACATCTGCCACTGATTGAGTTTTCCTATAATAATAGTTACCATTCTTTTATTGGAATGGCTCCATATGAAGTACTGTATGGCAGGAAATGCAGATCTCCAGTGTGTTAGGTGGAACCAGGAGAGAAACATATAGAGGACCAGAATTGATAAAGGAGACAATGGAAAAGGTTCCTATCATTAGAGATCGGATGAAGACCGCTTTCAGCAGACAGAAGAGTTATGTTGATCCGAAGCGGAAGGATATGCATTTTGCAGTTGGTGACCATGTTTTTCCTAAGATCTCACTGATGAGGGGTGTTATGAGATTTTGTAAGAAAGGGAAGTTATCACAAGATTTGTAGGCCCATTTGAGATACTTGACAAGATTGGCAATGTGGCTTATAGATTGGCTCTTCCATCAAATTTGAGCCATGTTCATCTAGTGTTCCATATTTCCATACTGAGAAAATATGTGTCTGATTCATCGCATGTATTGAGGTACAGGATATTGGGGTTAATGAAGACTTGTCATTTAAGGAGCTACCAGTGAAAATTGTAGACCGACAAGTCAGGCAACTGAGGAATAAAAAAATCCCAATGGTTAAAGTGTTGTGGAAGAATCAAATGATGGAATAGTACACATGGGAAAGCGAGCAGAATATGAGAGACAAATATCCCTTCCTGTTCGATCAGTAATGTATATGGATGTTTGTATATGTATATGTGTATTTAAATTCGAGGACAATTTTTTTTGAAGGAGGGTAGAATGTAATACCCTAAAAATGCATAACGTGTTTTTGCGAAATAAGTTCTCAGTATATGATTTGAAATTATCGAAATGGCCAAGGATAATTTTAAAAACTCAGTTAGAGCGAAAACGAGAAACTTTTTCTGAAATTGTTGGTACCGATATCGTTGCCGCAAAAATAGCAGTATGGATGAATTTCTGATTTTGACTTAAGAGTAAATAATAATATATATGCATGTGTAAATACAGTAAAAAAGAAAGATGAGAAAAATATTTAAGAACATTGAAAAAGTAAGCGATGGCAAAATCGTAAATAAATGAAACTTTAGGGGTTATAGTAGAATTTCGATAGTCTGAGTTTCAGAACGGCTCTGAAACTATTTTTATTAAATAGTATTAATAAAAATAATTTGAACATTCACTTTAAATTCCAAATCCAGACGGAGTTGTCAGAATAAATTACCGAGCAAAAATGTGGCAAAAGCATAATTTAAGGAAAGTTGAAGGACCAAAAGTGAAATTTATCAAATGTAACTTAGTATATAAGCTTGCCTTAGGATTTTTTTACCTATTTTGGTGTTCTTCATCCGTGAGCATCATTTCCATTTTCCAATTGATTTTTTCTTCCATTTTGTGAAGAGAAAGTGTTGAAAACTTGAAATAAACACTAAATAATACGTCCTCCATCAAATTAAACTATAGAAAATCAAGAAAATTTCAAGAACAACATACTTGAGGATTTCGGCCAAATGAAGAATTTGAGGTATAATGTTGTTTTGTTTGATTTTATGGTTTAATTAGGGTTATTTGATGTTAGTTAGATTGCGTAATTGGTTTAATTGCATCAATTGATGCATTAAGCAATTTTGCCCAATTTCCAAACCCTAAACCTAAGTTAGATAGATGGATTTTGTGTAAATGAGTTAGGATGTGTAATTAGAATATAGAATAAATCAATTAGATATTTATTGGTGATTAATTGATGTTCACATTATTGTAGAAATGTCATGCCTAAATTGATAAAATGTCAATTGAAATCTGTCACAGCCCAACTTAGGAGCTATGACGGTCCTAGGGTACGGGTGATGCTATTGCTACCAATACCACGAAGAACCCATTAAATAAACTATATGGCATGCATACACAAATAAGCTTAATATAGCTTAAGCAATACAAAT
>CANXYC012984546.1:0-10742 GCA_948193065.1 Aleurites moluccanus | reverse complement strand
CACAAATGGCTGATGTGTGTGGTCCAATTTTCAAATTGTTAAAAATGAGCTTCTAAACAGTGGAATGATGGTTGTCAAAATGCCTTTGAAAAGATCAAAAAGTACTTATTGAGCCCTCCAGTTTTACAACCTCCAAGGCCTGGTAAACCATTATTGTTCTGTATATCTGTCACTCAAGAAGCCATGGAGGCAATGCTTGCCCATAATGCCGAAGATTCTTATAAAGAAAATGTCATCTATTATTTGAATAAGCAAATGCTAGCTCATGAACTTAAGTACAACCAAATCAAGAAGTTGCGCCTCGCTTTAGTTTGGGCATGCCATAAGCTTCAATATTACTTAAGTTCTTTCACTACTTATGTTCTTGCAGACAAGAGCCCCTTGAAATTCCTAATGGAGAGGTCGATTCTTGACAGCAAAATGACACGTTAAATGGTAGAACTTGTGACATTTGATCTAAAGTATGTCTCAAGAAAGGCATTTCAACAAGAGAGTAACTGTTAGAGGGTTGGAAGAAGACAACTTGGTATTAAAAGGAAATTAGAGCTCCTGTTCAAGAACTAAGAGGAAAACTTAAGCCTAGTTGGGCTGGCTTGTATGTGTCAAAGAAGACCCTATCTAATAGAGGTATTCTACTCATGGATTAGATGGAAATGAATTTTCAAACCATTGTAATCAGATCATACATTATATAAACAAGAACTATGTGGGCTTGAATTCTCCCAAAATAAAAAAAGCAGTTGAAAAAAAATATTGGAGATACGTAGGTAGCCCATTCTAGGTACAGTTCAAATCATAATGAAATTATAATTCTGTGCCAAAAGCTTGCATTATTTTTAATTCTTTTGTTAGCTCGTCAAGTCGAAAACCTGAAAAGGCGGCTTGGTCAAAAGTTAGAGCAAAGTTGGTGAAAAAAATCATCATTTTATGAGTCAATCATCATAGCAAAAGTTGCTAACAAGTCCTCATCAGAGTCATCAAAGTCATTTTAGTATCTTGGTGTCAAACGATTGTCATGTTAATCTGTTACCTCTTAGCTAATTGGCTAAGTTGTCTTTGTACCACATCAGGGATATGTCCTTTTGTGTCAATCGTCACATCTCTTAGTCAAAGCAGTTAAATGGCTAAACTACCCTAATCCCTCATCAGGGGCATGTTTACTAAATTCAACTTCTAGTCACTGTGGCTAAGTAGATTAAATCCATCATTCGAGGATAAGTAATCCAAAGTCATCATTCCTTGAGTCGATTGTCTAAATCATCAAATCAAAGAGTCTTTTTTTTTCATGATGAATGACTTTTCTTTCAAGTCATTTGACTCGTGTGTCAGTTTCAAAGAATCCAACCGACAACATGTCAATCAAGTCATTGACTTGTGTGTCAGTCCTACTGGTCCAAATTGACAAAGTGTCATCCCCAAGAATCATTTAAATCTCAAACAGTAGGAATAGCTCCGTTTGTCTTTCCCATAAGACAAACTCATAAAACCTCCCAAAATCAAACATATTTCCCAAATGCAAGTCCAAGCTTAAGGGCAAAGCAGAAAGGATTCAATGGTTTGCACAAAAAAGGTTTAGATTCTTCTAATCTTCATCAGTGAAATCAACGTCAAAATTCTCAAGTGATCCTTAGATCGTCTGAATAGCCAAGCCCTTATTACAAAATTTAAAACCAATTGCCCTTTTGAAGTTAGGTCAGGTATGGAAAAAAAAGTGGATCACAAATCAAGGTCTATGAGCCTAAGCAACCAAGTTATCTTTTTGAAGGTCCAAACCCATATGAAAAAGTCTATAGCCTGAGATAGAGACAACCACAAATTCATCTTCCATAAACCTCATTGAACAAAGTCATCTTTGGCAAGAACCAAGTACACAAACTCTCAAAGCCAATCCTTCGGTCCAAATTAAAACCAATCCATATAGCCTTTTATTAGGTGTCCAAAATCTAATCAACAGGACCAACTCACATAGTTGACCTTTAGGAGTCCAAAACCATTACGACAATGTCACGACCTGATTTCGGATCGCAATAGTCCTAGGGTGCAGGAGATGCCGAGGTGACTGACACCCATAGAACCCATCAATCACTATAATGCAATCATAATATCGTAGCGAAAACATATCTTACCCATCATCAATAAATAACAGAATATATAACCATTCACTACACATATGCACTATTTAATCTGCCACTCTGCCATTCATTCTGTAACTTTATGTAATACCATAATCATATACACATATACCATTATACTACATAATATCTCATACACTTACATATACAATCTGTCTATACCATTACAATACCCATGGAGCATCTAATACACATATTAATAAAGATACAGTGTTTAAATTAATAACACTGACTTAACAGACTGCAGAATTCCTTAGAGAAACAAAAACCAGGAATCTGCCTCTTACTCTGCACCTGAGAGGATAAACAGTGAGAGAATGAGTATATATGATACTCAGTGAATCTAATATGCATCGACAATAAAAAGATAATGGAATATCAAAAAGGAATAAGCAGATGAAGTAAATGAATTAATTTGCTCAGAATATCTGTAATACAGAATCAAGTATAGAATATGACTGTAAGAAAACAATCACATCAATAGAATCAATATCACATGGATAAGATGGAAATGACAGATATAGAATCATGAAATGCAAAGAGATGTGTCAAGCACAAATCAATCATTGAAATGTGATAAGCACAAATAAATCTCATATCAATAACATAAGACGGATCAGGTCTTATGACTAGGACATCCCTTCCTAGTACAGGGTATCAAACAATACATTGTGCACAAAGCCGACATCATGATCTCACTACCCTGTTGGAATGGCAACTCTGTCAAATCACCTCGGAATCAATAGAAGCAATAAACACATCAATAGATACCATTTCAAACTAATGGCATCGACAAGTATCAATAACTCATTAGAAATCGATTTAATGAGTATAAAGTCAATAAGACATCGATAATAATTGATTAAATGATGATCAAAGATCTAGCAACTAATAATTGGAACAAACATAAATTGACCATTTACGGCCAAAAAATTGACACAATTGGCATGCCATTGTCGCTGGAGACGATGGCATTCAAATGGTTGGCCTACGGATTTTTCAACATGGTTTTGGTGCAACATTGACATTGCCTTAATTATCAACAAATGAATACATGGAAATCAATTTATAGGCAACAATCACAACTCAATAATCTTCATCAAGCGTATCAATTTGGCATGGAAAATAAGTCCAAAAACCAAGCACAAAAATTAGGCAATTTGCCCTAAATGAGGTTCGGCCAAAATGGCCATTTTGCATATGAGTTTCGATTAACATTTTATCAATTTAGGCATGACAAATGATGCATAAAAGACTCACCGATCACTCCAAATCAGTTAGAAAAATTGCTTTGCCACCCAATTCCTTAAATTCTCGCTATAGGCCAAAATCGACGACTTTCTTCAATCGAATTTTTTACAACAATGTGAACATCAATTAATCACCAATAAACATCGAATTGACTTATTCTATACTCAATTTATACATCCTAACTCATATACACAAATTCATATCACACAACTTCACTTTAGGGTTTGGAAATTAGGGAAAATTGCTTAATGCATCAATTGATGCAATTAAACCATTTACCCAATCCTACCAACATCTAATTAAACCATAAAAACAAACAAATGAACAATTTACCCAAATTTCTTCAATTGGCCGAAATTCCAAAGCTTGATGTTCTTGAATTTTTCTTGATTTTCTATGGTTTAATTTGGTGGAGGATAAATTATTTAGTGTTTAATCCAAGTTTCCATCACTTTCTCTTCACAACTCAAAAGAAAAATCAAATTGGAAATGGAAGAAAAAGCCCACAGTGAAGAACAAAGAAATGGGAAAAAAATTCTAACTCTTACTTATATTGTAAGACAAAAATGGCAAATTTCACTTTTGGTCCTTCATCTTTCCTTAATTTGCTTTTGGTACCTTTTCTCTCGGTAATTTATTCTGACAATTTAATCGGGAATTGGATTTCAAAGTGAATGTTCAAACATCTTATTTTTATTAATACTATTTAATAAGAATAATTTTAGAGCCGTTCTGAAACTCAGACTATCGAATTTTCACTATTCCCCCAAAGTTCCCTTTATTTATGGTTTTGCCATTGCTTACTTTATCAGTGTTCTTAAACATTTTTCTCACCTTTCTTTTTACTATATTTACACATGCATATACATTATCATTTACCCTCAAACCAAAATAAAAAATTCATCCGTCGACCATACTGCTATTTTTGCAGCAGCGATATCGGTACCGACAATATCTGAAAAAGTTTTTCATTTTCGCTCTAACTGAGTTTTCAAAATTATATTTAGTCATTTCGATAATTCCAAACCATATACTGAGAACTTTATTCATAAAAAAAATGACAAGCTTTTATAGGATATTACATTCTACCCTCCTTTAAAAAAATTCATCCTTGAATTTGAAATAAACATGTATCTCAATATTGGAATAATAACAGATACTTGGCTTCCATATTTTGGTCACTCTCTTATGTACATTTATCCATAGCCTGATTCCTCTACAATACCTTTACCATTGAAATCTCTTTTTATTTTGTAACTGCGGACTTATTAATCTACAATTTCTATTGGCACTTACTCATATGACATTTCTTCATTAACATCAATATCTTATACTTTCAATACATGTGACGTGTATGGCACATATTTCCATTGCATCAAGATATGGAATACTAGATAAACATGGCTCATATTGAAAGGAAGAGCCAAACTGTAAGCTACATTGCCAATCCTTTCTAACACCTCATATGGTCTCAAGTACCTCAGGGACAACTTCCTTTTCTTACCAAATCTCATAACAGTTTCCATAGGTGATATTTTAAGAAAACATGATCACCAATAGAAAATGAACATTCTTTATTTTTGGATCAACTTAACTCTTTTATCTACTAAAAGCAATTTTCATTCATTCTTTAATATTTGGCATCCTTTCCATTGTCTCTTTTATTAACTCTGGACCTTCTAACTATTTCTCATCTGGTTCCATCCAACATATCAGAGACCGTCATTTTCTACCATGAAGTGTCTCATATGAGGCCATTCTGATAAAAGAATGATACTGTTGTTATATGAAAATTCAATCAGTGACAAATACTTATCCCTATTACCTTTAAATTCCTGAACACTTAACCTTTACATATCCTCTAGTGTCTGTATTGTTCGGTCTGATTGTCCATCTGTCTGTGGATGGAATGCTGCATCGAATTTTAACTGTCTATCCATAGCTTCTTGGAACTTCTGAGTATCACTGTGTCTCTCTATTAGACATTATCATTAAAGGCACTCCTTTAAGCCTTACAATCTCATTAACAACATTCACAATAACTTATTCTTATTTCCATTCAGATAACTGTATCTCCTGTGGCAAACTTGATAACTTTTGATGTCCAATCTTAGCTTGTTGATAGGTTAAACATGTAGACACAACTTAGCCACATTTTCTTTTCATATTAAGCCATTAATAACATCTTTTAAATCATCATACATCTTGGTAATTCCAGGATATACACTATAAGAAAATAATGGGCCTTTTTTAAAATATTTTCTTGAAGTTTATTAACATTATACAATTAATCGTTTACCATATTTCAATACATCATTCTCTACTGTGAACTCTGACGCTTTACTCTCTTAAACATCTTCATTTAGCTTCATAAGATATGGATTCCAATCTTGCGTTACTTAAATGTCATCAATTAGCAATAGCTTAACCTGGAATTGGTCTATCAGAGCTTGGTTTCGATCCAGGGATCTAAATCCAACTCTATACACATATCAATTAGCTCATTCACTGCACGAATCAATGGTCTTCTGACAATAGAGATGTAAGCTAGACTGCCCATAGTCTTTTGAGTAAGAGCATCTGCCTCTACACTAGCTTTACCTAAATGATAAAGGATTTCACAATCATAATCTTCAATAGTTAACTTATCTTCGTAGCCTAAGATTCAGATCCTTTTGCTGAAACATATACATATTGTAGACTCTTTTGATCGTATAAATTTCATACTTATCCTTATACACATAGTATCTTTAAGTACTTAATGCAAAAACTATTGCTGCCATTTTCAAATCATGTATCGGTTTGTTTATCCCATGGTTCTTTAACTATCAAGAAGCACATGCAATCACTCTTCAATTTTGTATCATAAAACATCTCGATTCAATTCTGGAATCATTACAGTACACTATGAAATTATCATCCACTGATGATGATGTTAACTCTATATCACTCATGAGGCAAAGCTTCAATGTCTAGAAACTATACTCTCACATTTATAAGTCCATTGATACTTCTCTTATTTACTGGTCAATTTAATCAATCAGAGTTGGAATCTTAGAAAAATCTTTTACAAATCTCTTTTAGTAACCTATCATTCCAAGGAAACTACAAATCTCAAAACATTGATAGGCCGAGGCCAATTAACCATTACTTTTACCTTTTTAGGTTCAACCTTAATACCATCTTTACATACCATATAACCTAGGGAACACATTTCAATTATCCAAAATTGGCATTTAGACATTTTAGCAAACATTTGATGCTCTCGTATTGTCTATGACACAGTCCTCTAGTACTCTACATGCTTCTCTTCACTCATAAAATATATAAAAATATCATTAATAAACTTATCCAATACATGACTTAAACACTATGTTCATTAAATCCATAAATTCAGCTGAAACATTAATTAACCCGAATGGCAACACTAGAAACTCATAGTGTCCATACTGGGTTCTAAAAACAGTCTCTATTTTCTTTCTTAACTCTTAACTATCCAATCAATCTTTGAGAAGTGATTTGTAACTTCTTAGAAAAGACATCAGAGAACTCTCGGACAATAAATATCCGATCAATCCCTATTGAAGTCTTTTACACATTCACTACATATACTAGATACACTACATAACCCTTCTTTATCATCTTTTTAGCCTGAATAATAGAAATTAAACTAATTCTAGTTTCGTACTTATCACTTTGGAACTCAAATTTTGGTTGCCTCTTGGCTGAAATTTAACTCTCTTTTTGTAACAATCAATAACTGCTTGAGGTGTAGTTCACCATTCCATACCAAGTACTTTATTAAGTTGCAACTCAGGCAACTTTATCAAATTAACATGTAAAATATTATCATCAATTTCAATAGCATGTCTCGGATAACAATAATTCACTTTTATACTCTTTCCCATAAGTGTAGTTGTCTCTAAAGGCATATTCAATAATTTATCTCTATCTATTTAACTGTGATGCAAACAAAATATTATGTGGCACCAAAGTCAACTAATGCATATGTTATATCATTCTGTATTAAAATCATACATGTATCTACATTATCAGATTTTTGTGTCTCCTGTGTGTTCCCAACAAAAACTTGCCCTTGGCCTCTGCCTGTTGGTGCTTGATTACTGCTCGGTGCCTGTCCTCTACCTCTGCCCCTACTAGGAGCCTCTCTAGAAACATTCTGACTCATCTGAATAGTAGGCTGAGAAACTATAGCAGATGGCTGATGGTCACCTCATAAGGGACATCTGCTAATATAATGACCATGTTGCCCACATTTCAGGTAAGCACCTGATTGTCTATGACACTTCCCTCCATGCCTTCTGCCACAAAAACCACAAATAGGCATAATGGGCAACTGTGTAGTAGGTCTAGATGAACCCTGTGAATAAACAGGTACAGACTGCACCAAAGGTCCTCTACTCTATGTCCTCCTTCTCTGACTGCCAGACAGAGGTCTCTGATCAAACCTAGGCACTGGTTAATCTGTTTAGGCTGGGAGCTGCTCTCCCCCTGCCTACTCTGTAATCCTGGTCCTCTCTTCCTCTTCTGATCCCTCTTATATCTCTCTGACTTGTATTGCTCTTCCATCTGATTAGCTTTATCAATGATGGTAGTCAGAGATGTGAACTCTGTAGCTAGTAGGGCATTATGCAATAAGGCATGCAAACCCCTCTTGAACCGGCTAATCAAATCTGCTTCAGTAGGAGTAATCTGTGTAGCATACCTACTCAGTCCAATAAACTCCTTAGCATACTCCTCAACTGACCTACTACCCTGCTTAAGCTGTTCGAACTGTATCAAATTCTTGATCTTAACCCCTTCTATTAGGAACTCATCAATCAGTCCTTGTCTAAACTCTGCCCAAGTGGGAGGATGATCACCATATAGTCTGAGCTCCATCCTCCTTGAAAACCAAGCCTAGGTTTTCCCGTTTAGTAACAATCCCACGAGCTCAACTGCTCGAATATCAGTATAAGGTAGTCTTCTAACTACCTTCTCAACTTGTTCAAGGAAATTTTTTAGCTCATCGCCTTTATCTCCTCTGAACTTTGGTAGATTTAGCTTCAGAAAGCTAAACATAGAAACTCCACCCTTATCAATAACTCGGTAGGCTCCCTATACCATAGGCTCTCCAAGAACCACAACTGACTGTACTGGAGTTGGAGCAACTAGTACTGCAGTAGGTGCAACAGGGGGTGGCACTACTGCTGGCACTGGAGGTGGCAGTACATTCTGACATTCCCGCCTCAATTCTACTAGCTCCCTACAAAATTCTATCATCCCTCTCATCATCTCAACTCTCCAGGGATCCTCGCCCCTCTCTGTATCCTCTATAGTATGTCAAGATCTAGATGGACCCTCTGAAACTGAATTCTCTCTGACTAACGACTCATTGGAGGCTACCTCTGCCTCCCTAGTATCTCTGTCTCCGTCATCATACATCTCTGTAAACTGTCTGAAAAATAGGACACATACTCAGTATATTATAGAAACTCAGAATACTTATACAAACTTGATGAATATAACAAATGAGGATATATGAATTCCTATGCTCCATGGTTCCCTTAACTCTACCCATTACTTAGTTACTATCCTCTGTAACCTATGCTCTGATATTTACAAACACAGAGCTCTGATATCACCTCTGTCACTACCCGATTTTAGATCGCGACGGTCCTAGGGTACGAGAGATGCCGAGGCGACCGGCACCCGTAGAACCCATCAATCACTACAATGCAATCATAATATCGCAGCGGAAACATATCTTACCCATCATTAATCAATAACAAAATATATAACCATTCACTACACATATGCACTATTCAATCTGCCACTCTGCCATTCATTTTGTAACTTTCTATAATACCATAATCATATACACATATACATTTATACTACATAATATCTCATATACTTACATATACAATCAGTCTATACCATTACAATACCCATGGAGCATCTAATACACATATTTATAAAGATACAGTGTTTAAATTAATTACACTAACTTAATAGACTGTAGAATTCCTTGGAGAAACAAGAATCAGAAATTTGCCTCCTACTCTGCACTTGAGAGGGTAAACAGTGAGATAATGAGTATATATGATACTCAGTGAATCTAATATGCATCAACAATAAAAGATAATGGAATATCAATAAGCAATAGGCAGATGAAGTAAATGAATCAATCTGCTCAGAATATCTATAATACAGAATCAAGTATATAATATGACTGTAAGTAAACAATCACATCAATAGAATCAATATCACATGGACAAGATGAAAATGACAGATATAGAATCATGAAATGCATAGAGATGTGTCAAGCACAAATCAATTATTGAAATGTGACAAGCACAAATCAATCTCATATCAATAACATAAGACATATTAGGTCTTATGACTAGGACATCCCTTCGTAGTATAGGGTATCAAACAATACATTGTGCACAAAGCCGACAATATGAACTCACTACCCTGTTGGAACGGCATCTTTGTCAAATCACCTTGGAATCAATAGAAGCAATAAACACATCAATAAATACCATTTCAAACTAATGGCATCGACAAGTATCAATAACTCATTAGAAATCAATTTAATGAGTATAAAGTCAATAAGACATTGATAATAATTGATTAAATAATGATCAAAGATTTAGCAACCAATAATGGGAACAAACATAAATTGGTTATTTACGGCCAAAAAGTTGACGCAATTGGCATGCCATTGTCACTGGAGACGATGGCATTCAAATGGTTGGCCTACGAATTTTTCGGCATGGTTTTGGTGCAACATTGACATTGCCTTAATTATCAACAAACGAATACATGGAAATCAATTTATAGGCAACAATCACAACTCAATAATCTTCATGAAGCATATCCATTTGGCATGGAAAATAAGTCCAAATACCAAGCATAAAAATTAGGCAATTTGCCCTAAATGAGGTTCGGCCAAAATGGCCATTTTGCATATGAGTTTCAATTGACATTTTATCAATTTAGGCATGACAAATGATGCATGAAAGACTCACCTATCACTCCAAATCACCTAGCAAAATTGCTTTGCCACCCAATTCCTCAAATTCTCGCTATAGGCCAAAATCGGTGAGTTTCTTCAATCAAATTTTCTACAACAATGTGAACATCAATTAATCACCAATAAACATCCAATTGACTTATTCTATACTCAATTTACACATTTTAACTCATATACACAAATTCATATCACACAACTTCACTTTAGGGTTTGAAAATTGGGGAAAATTGCTTAATGCATCAATTGATGCAATTAAACCATTTACCCAATCCTACCAACATCTAATTAACCTAATTAAACCATAAAAACAAACAAAT